>LNAC01001087.1:190401-281591 GCA_002007465.1 Ailurus styani
ACAGGCCCTTGGAGCTCGCTGTGGGCATGGAGACAGAGGAAGCAGCTATGTACCATCAGTCAGGCAATCTCGTAGGAGACCCACCACCAGGAGAGTGGAGGGGCAGCACGGCTGTTCCCTCCACCCCCTGTCCCTGGCCGGCCACTGTCGTGGGCCACACAGAGCCTGTGTTGGGTGTCTCCAAGCCCGCTGAGCAGGCCACCGTGTGACCAGAGAGGTGGGGAGGGAACCACCTGACCTACCCCAGAGCAGGAACTGGGCCTCCGGAGACCCGTGAGTGCCCTCAGCACATGAAGCATGCTGTCACCTAGGAGGAGGGCCACTGATCTGGGGCCTCCCTGGACATTAGCAGACCAAGAAAGGACAGGAGAGGGGGGCAGCGGACTGCGGGGTCAACCGCGTGCCATGTGGTCATACAGGAGTGCAGGATGCAAGAGCGTGGACAAGTCCCTGCACATCTGTCAAACAGCACCTCTCCTGGCTGGGTCTGGGACTCGCTCCAGGAATCTCCCTGTCTACACCACACGGAGCCCCAGCTGCTGGTTTTGCGGAGCAACTCCAGTTGTCTCGGGTGACTTGTCCTTTGCTCCTACCGGTGTGTGGCAGAGAGCTCAGCGGTCATCATTGGAGTCTTCCCGAAGCCTCCACCCCTCCCCCTTCTCATCTCACATCCTTCACAAAGCCAGACGATATGGCACCTGCAGGGCCACAGGGCCACTTAGCTGCTCCCTGGTCTTCGAGGACCCCAGGTTTTATCCAGACCAACACACTTTTTCTGAGAATAAAACACTTTCTTCTCAGATCCAACGGAGCCAACATTCCTCTAATATTTTAATTATAATTTAAAAAGTGTCCAGTGTAGGGGCACCTGGGGGGCTCAGTCTGTTAGGCCGACTCTTGATTTCAACTCAGGTCATGATCTCAAGTTCATGAGATCGAGCCCCAGGTCAGCCTCCCTGCTGGGTGTGGAGTCTGCTTAACATTCTCTCTCCATCTTCCTCTGCCCTTGTCCACATGCTCACATGCACATGTGCTCACTCTCTCTCTCAAAAATAAAAAGTGTCCAGTGTGACTGTCATGAGCTTGTTCGACACCCCACTGCCCATAACCTGGGATTTCCTCATTTTCCCAAAGCTCCTTACTATACATACTCATCATAAATATTTATCTCATACTCACCCCCTCAAGATTTGTCAAACTTTTATATTTTCAAGACTGTTCTGGGTTAATATTTGCTTTGTCTTCCAGGATTACCTCCATTCCCCTTATGCCCTTCCCCCTAGATAGTTATGGAAATCAAAAGCCTGAATCAGTATGCACTATCAAGTATGCCAAATAGTTCAAGCACATTTATGGCTACCTAACCAGTGGGTACTCTCTACCCTATTGTCCCCATGACAGCATCTGCTCTGGAGCTCCACCCCCTAGAGACAGGAGACAATTCCCATGCTGCACCCCTGCCTTGGCCATCACTCAGGTTCCTGGAAGTAGGATAAGCCTCATTCTAGAATTCTTCAAATATAATTGCTAAACATCTGAGCTCAAGCAAAAAGTTCCATAGTATAAAGAAATGATCGATGTGTGTGCAAGCAGCATGTTGGAAGGAAGGAAGGGAGGGAGGGAGGAAATTGGTTATCAGGGACTACCAGGCAGAAAGTGGAGATGCCACATTTTGTGCTTCTCCAAAATCACCTTGAGCATTTGATGATACCTGGTAAGTTTGGAGGCAAGGACAGCCTCATTCCCAGCAGTGCCCAGGCCAGGTCCGGGCACTATGCCAACAAGGTGGCCAAATCCAGCTGGAGTAGTATATATGGCCCTTGAGTTGAAAATGGTTTTTACATTTTTACAGGGTTGCAAAGAATGGGGCGGTGGGGAGAGACGAAGTGGAAGAACCTGTCAAAAGTTCTGTGGCCCACAAAGCTTAAAATACACAGGATCTGGCCCCTCCCAGAAAAAGTTTACTGCTCAATCTCAGAACCCTGAGATCATGACCTGAGCCAAAATCAGGAGTCTGATGCCTAACCGACTGAGCCCCCCAGGCGCCCCATAGGATTGTTTTTAATCACTAGAAGTCAGAGCTAGTCTCATCCATAAGCAAATGGACACCTCCCTTAGAATAAATGAAGTGGCCGTGAGTATTAAAACAGGAAATTCTCACATGTAAAAAGCATGTTGCAGATAAAGAAATGGAGTATGATACTATTTATATGAAGTTTGAAGTGGAGTATCATTTATGGAACTTACATAAGTAGGAAAAAATATAAAGACATACCTGGGAAGGGTAAAGATCAAATCCAGGTTAACAGCTGTCCCTAAGGGGTAGGGGCTTCGAGTTTATCTAGAATGACAAGTAGATAGACAGATGATAGATTGCTATAAACAGAGATCTGTATTCCAATATCCTTGCCTAGATTTTTCTGGGCACCAGAAATAGTTTATTATAGTGATCTTTAAAAAAATTACTGCTGCTCTTCCTAATAGATATTCCAGGAACTCAAAGTCTTTTAGGGTTAATATGCAGGTCACATGAAAAAAACCCTCCACTTTCTGGTTCCTTTCTCAATGATGAATTTATTGAGTAAGGAAGATTTTAAAAATCAACGGGCTTTTCCTGATTTTAGAGATAAAAAGTCAGCAGGGTCCATGCCTGATTAAGAACTTTTCTCTACCTCTTCTCCCAGAAATCCTTTTACCCCTTGGACTTTCAGGCTAAAAAAAGGGAATATTGCATCTTTCTGGAAACGGCAGGAAATGCTAGTCAACATCTTCATCAAAAGACTATGGACAGGCGGAGACCAATGCAGGGGAGAGCTAGGAGAGAGGGCCAGTGGGGTGGTGATGAGCAGGGGGTGGGGAGTTGAGAGAGAGCAGGCTCTGTCCTTCACTGGCTCACAGCCAGACTCGCTGGAAAGAACAGAATGCAAGCTGAGGCAGCAAGAAGAAATCCTCCAGATGACGCTTCCAGAGACGAGCTGCCAGAGAGAGGCAAGACCTGTGAATAAAACCTTGAGGCCAGAGGGAGGTCTCTGCTAATTGGAGTATATAATTTAAGAGGTGAACGCAGCACAAAGCCCTCGAGGGACTGACTGCAGGTTTAATTAAAGATGATCTTCCATAACCTTGTCCTTCGTTTAAGATCACTGGCCCAGAGAAATGCTCGGGAAAACAGGTATGCCTCGTTGGATGAATCTCCTTCTTCTCTGAACCACGGATACAGAAAGCCATTTCCCACCCGTAATTTGGCACACGGGGATGGCTCTTGGATTTAGGATTCTTGTTCAAGTGCCACCTCCCTACAACAGCCACATAGGACCCCAAGAGGGAGAAATAATACAAATACATTTCGACATTAAAAAGTAGAAAGTCTAATCCACAGACAACAATGATCAAAACACGAGTTTTTTTCAGAGCCTCGAATCATCTGACTACAGATTTTGAGAGCTTGAGAATTCTGGGGTACAGATGCTTGTCCCCTGCAGGCAAGTGCTCCAGACTTAACTTCTAAAGACACCTCCTGGGAGGGTAGAGACAGGGTGTCTGGGTTATGGACATTGGGGAGGGTTTTATGCTACGGTGAGTGCTGTGAAAGGTGTAAGCCTGATGATTCATAGACCTGTACCCCTGGGGCAAAAAAAAAAAAAAAAAAAAAAAAAAAGACACCTCCTGCATGTGACCTCGGTTACATGCCCTGAACTTCCTCTGGCCTCTACTCTTGTGGGTTAGCAGAAGCAGATGAATCACACAAACCTACCAAGAAGGAAACGGAAGAAGAAAGAGGCAGAATCTTCAGGGTAGTGATTATTTTTCAAACTGAAAATGAGCAAGAAAAGTATTCTGAGTAGTAGTAGTAGTACTGAGTAGTAGTAGCTACAAGTAGTAGTCTCTTCCTAGTTATAGAATCATAACAAGGCGCTTCTTATAGAACAGGCTTATAGTCTTGTAAAATCGAATTGTGTTGTTCTCCTAATCTATAGATAAAGCAAGCAAAGGGCGGGCACCTAAGGTAGCACCAAAAACCACGCGGGGAGGAAGCCGCGCGCAGGGCTGATTCTGAGCCCGGCGCTGTGCACTGAGGGAGTGATAGGCGCCTCAATCGTTGCAGCTACTCTGGCTTCCGATCTGACGAACATACGACCTGGTTTCCACAGGTGTCTGTCCACTGCTGGCCCTTGTTGCGTGAGTCGCTCATTTGCTCCTTTCTATGCCCGGACTTGCGCTACGACACCAGGCTGGGCTGTGACAGATTAAGATGTTCTTCTCACTCTATCAATCTCCCAGGGCCCACTGGAAGCCCACAGAAAAACCACAGTAAAGACCGAACCCTTCCTCGCCCACTCCCTTGCCATTCTGTCTCACAGCGCCTCTTCCTGTACTAGGCCTTTCTCTGCGATATTTGTGTTGTGTGGACGAAATATTCCGTTCAACAAACCAGAATCATGGACTGCTTAATCTAGCACCCAGGGCCTACCTAATCGAGGCTTAGTTTTACTATTTTTTATTTCCAATATGGAGAGATGCCTATACTTTGTCTGGGGAGGCAAGACGGGAGCCAAAAGACGAGATGGCCCTTACTTCTCTCGCCCAGACAACCGTCTCACTTGGAATCCTAGTGAGAGCTTTAGCTTGGACAGGGTTTCTCTGCACAGTGAGCACGTAGTGGTGGGAGCTGGACAGGCAGGACATGCAGAGACTGCATGGAGCTATCCAAGATGAACAGTGGAAGGGCCATCTTGCACCCACTCTAGCTATCACTGCTTTTCTGGAGAAAAAAATAAACCCTTTCCCCTATTCCCAATTCTTCACCATGTCTTTGGGGATCAGGAAACTGGGTTCCTTCAGCCTCTTCTCTCAGAAGAAAAATGCCTCTGGCTAAACCTTCTCTGCCAGGGCCTGTTGGAACCTTCCAGATTCTCTGTGCAGTCTCCCAGGCCCAAGCACATAGGCCAGGCAGTGCGAACCACACTAGGCCTGCCCCAGACACAGGTATAAGGCTCACAGAGGTCCTGAGTGAGGCACCTTCCACCAATGTTATCTTATTCAAACTTTGTTTCCTCGCTGAAAGTACTCAAACATGGGGTGCCTGGGCAGCTTAGTCTTTTAAGCATCCAACTCTTGATTTCGGCTCAGGTCATGATCTCATGGGTTGTGGGATTGAGCTCCTTATCAGGCTCCATGCTCAGCTTGGAGTCGCTTAAGACTCATCTCTGCTTTTCCCTCTGCTCCTCCCTACCGCTCCCTCTCAAATGAATAAATAAATGAATGAATAAGTAAATAAATAAATAAATCTTAAAAAAAAGAAAGAAAATACTCAGACACTACAAAAATGTAATCAATAGTAAGTGATCTCCCCAACACCTGACCCTATATTCTTACCCCAAGATAACAATTGATGATAAAGTATTCTTCTACTTTTTAAAATGTATATAATCATATGTATATACTATTTTTAAAAAGTGGGATTACATTAAATTCTGCCCTGTAATTTCCTTTTCTCTCCTGGTAACCAATACCACGTTGGAATATCTTTTTTGGAAAACCTATATAATGTTTGTCAACAGGCATGAGTTGGTTTCCATTTTTCTCTACTACAAGAACACTAATAAAGAAACTTTATATGTATATCTGTACAAGTATTAGGTACATTTTTAAAAGTATAACTATCGAATCAGAAAATATTAACATTTTATATTTTAATAAATATTTCTAAGTTGCCTTCCAAAGTATGGTATCAGTTTATATGCCTACTCTGCCCAGTCTATTGGCGAATTGTGCCTTCGGCTTGCCTTCTAAGTATAAATGGAACATTAAACTTCTCTCATCACAGGATTGCTGTGGGAAATAACGGAAATTCAAACGACATTCAAACGACCATGGGTTGGGTCCCCATTCCCCACATTTAACTAGCCCTCACAAACTCACACCCAGACATATGCTTATAGTTTAAGGCTCCTACCAGGGCTATGCAGGTTAACTTGAAGGAGAATGGGTGTCTGATGGTGGGGTCTCCAGGACTGATGGGCATTACAGGATTCCAGAGGAAGGAGGGCGGGGCTTCTGAAAGCTCACCATCGTGCCCGCTGACTTCACCACCTCTACTAATCTAAGCTTGTTCCCTGAAAGATTCTTTCTTTTGAAATCCAGGCCACATAGCTTAGCCTCAGGGCCACCATTTAGGAGGAGGACAGAGGGAGCCAAGGCATTATTTTAAAACCCTGATGGGCGGTATAGTGGGCAAGCTCCATCCACCTTCTTGGGGAGACAATTCGCTCTGACAACTACAGGTAATTTAAAAGCTTTTATGGAGGCTTGGGTGGAACCCAGGGAAACTTCCAATCCCAGGCAATTCAATACAAGCATCTGGAAAGTTAGTCATAAAACATCCTTTCCTAATCCACAGCAGACATTAACGTTGACTTTCCCAATGACCAATGAATAACCCTTAAGGACTTTTCACTAAAACTGACAACACAGAAATTATGAGCCCCTCAGTAATGAAATTAGTATCTGAGGGAGACATTGGATTGATTATTGGTTAGGATTTTAAAGCCCCTTCCTTTCTGCTTGTTTTCCTCTGGACAGTCATCACTGAATGAACATTAAGTTTGATATTTATTGTTGGCAACAAAATGAGAATTCCAGTTCTTTCAGAGTTCGTGCCTTCAGGCTCTGGAGCTCTTTAGAAATATGGCTTTGTCTGGTCCACAGTAGGGGTGGATGGGTCATTCTGAATCTCAGGTGGTGGAAGGAGGAGCAAGTACTCAGGCAGGAACCATTTCTGCTGCTAATATGACATGTGCAACCCATGTGCGTCGTGGCATTATGAAGTATCTTTAGTATTTCCGCCATACAAAGACTGTAAATCATGGACCCGTGCTCTGGATTAAATGAGACTCATGATAAGACACAAACAAAACAAACAGCTAAGAGCTTCCTTCCTCCTAGAAGGTATAAAATATTTTATGGGATTTAAAGTCCCAGCCCCAATATAACACAATAGCTTTCTTTCTTCGCACACCTATGAAACGACAAAAGAATGCTCAAACGAAGTGACTTGTTCTTACCTTCTTTTCCTCTTCCCTCACCCCTCCCAAGGACAAGATGACAAAGTGTGGGCTTTTCGCCCATCTATTGCTCTGCCCTGTGTAATAGAATTCACATGCCTGTCTCAATGTGTTTGTTTGAGAACCTAAACAAGATAGCAGCAGGGAGCAGGAGCGGGGTTTAGGGTGAGGAAAGATCTTTCTGCAGGTGCCCTTTTGCACCCAGCTCGGGCTGGTTAGGCAACAGTGTTGGCAGTTGAAGCAGACTGTGGAGCTGGGCGTGTTGGAGGTGAATCTACTCCGGAGGCTCGTGATCATGGGAACCCCTGAGCAGATCTCAGCACAGAAGGCAGAAGAGGAAAGACACCTGGAATCTGCCTCCTTAAACAAGCCTGTGTGTTCTCTGCTAGGCAGGCGGTTACTTGCTCCTGGGGCAGCGTGTCTGGGAGACTCCATCATCCATGGAAGGAATTCGGCAAAGTGGAACATCTGAGTATGAGGTGGGAAGGAAAGAGTTTGGGGAATGCATTCGGGGAGGTATGAGGCCAAGGAGGGGAGGGTGGTCTTGCCACCAGCTATCTGGGGACTCTTGTCAACCCTGGTTTCCTGCATGACTGTGGCATCCAAAGTTCCAGGCCCTGATTCTTCTCCCATTCTCAGTATGGACATTTTGAAAACCCAGGGGTAGCCCAGACCCTCTCCTCCCCAAATTGTTCATGCCTCTCTGGCACTTTCTGTGTCCTTCTCCTTTCTGACACACAATCTCTCTCTGCTGCTCTTGCTCTGTGTGTGGTCCTGTCTCTCTTTCTCTCTCTCTTGCAAAGTCTCAGAGGTTTTAAGGACCTCCCAAAGCCTCCATTAGCTGTAGCTGTAGGAACATTTAGCTTAAAGATATTAGCAGTTCTCGGTACACCTGTTCGAACAGAAAATAAGATTCAGAAGAGGGCGCCTGGGTGGCTCAGTGGGTTAGAGCCGCTGCCTTCGGCTCAGGTCATGATCCCAGGGTCCTGGGATCGAGGCCCACATCGGGCTCTCTGCTCGGCAGGGAGCCTGCTTTCTCCTCTCTCCTTTCTCTCTGCCTGCCTCTCTGCCTACTTGTAATCTCTCTCTCTCTGTGTGTCAAATGAATAAATAAAATCTTAAAAAAAAAAAAAAAGATTCAGAAGAAAAAAAAATCAACTTCTCACTCATCACTAACTGCAGAAAGAGGGAAGTCTCTAGGGCTTTGGGATATTCTGTTAAAGTGAGGCCAGCCTACACTATAGATTGTACATTTTGGCTCCCCCCACCCCCATTGGGATTACAGCTAAAAAGAGTAAGACTCTGTGCTAAGTGCTATAAAAACATTTCTTAAAGATAAATGATCTTATTTATCTCCTTATCCATGAGTGATCAGAAAGGGGGTTTTGTCAGTAATGTCCCCTTTTATGAATATAATCAGCCAAAAGGGAGCATTTTCCTGCTACTAACAATAGAAAAACCAAATAGTAAATCACTTAGGCTTAAGCCACTTGTGATCCAGAAGGACGTGTTGGGTTACACTCTCTATGAATCATCCTGTGAACTGACAGGGACCAATCTGGTAGCAGCAGATATTCCATGAACTCATTTTCTATTTTTGGTTTCAGAAACTGGGGAATGTGGACTGGGATGCACAAAGATATGACGGTCACAAACCTGCTGTTGGAGTTCAAGTTGGGAACTTTAAAACCACAAGCAATAATGTGCTACTCAGATTATTCAGGCCCTGCCTGCTCTTTGCTTTAGAGGGAGAAATGTATTTCTATCTTCCAATACTGACATTAATTAAAGCATACGGAAACATGAGAGACCTGTGTAGAACTGTCTTCCAACAACGATCAAACTGAATTAAAAATCTGTATATAGATGAAATCAAGTCTATATACCCATGATGTTAAAAGTGCACTTTTCTTTACCCTCATATGCTTGCTAGGACTATCTACCTCTAGAATCTACCAGAACAAGGTCAGCCCCAAGAAGGCCATCCAGCAGAGACACTCCTGAAGATGAAGGTAAACTGTACCAGAGATAAATCTGGTCTTCTTTCTCCAATGGATCCAAGGAAAGTCCTAGAAAACCAGATTTCTAGGATCTGATTTGTAGTTGCTTTAATATCAGTGTTCTATTGAAATGCCTGTCCACCATGTTGTAGTGAGAACACTCACGGAGCCAAGAGAAGGGGTGAACTATACAGTCTTTTAAAAACAATTCATCCCCAGTCAAGGTACACCGTGATGGCATAAGTACACTGAAAAAGTGAAACACTTCCAGCACTTGTGTCCGAATGGGGTGGAAGGAAACTCCATCAAGTCTGGAGAGGACTCTGAGAAGCCACCCAATTTTTCACAGGCAAATTACAAACACACAGAAAGGGATATCCTGAATCCCAAAGGAAATGGCACTAGCTCTTAGTAAAAACTCTGCAGGCTCCAAGTAAATTCAAGAAGAGGAAAGCAATGGGGGAGACTACTGGTATTCCTGTCTGTGTCCAATTTGAAACTGGCTTTTTACAAAATTCCGGTTACTGAATACACTGAATTCTTTTGGTTTTTTAGACCGCAGACCAGAGGTCCCCCCAACCCGAAGTACTTCCCACCAGGCCTTCTTAGGTCCTTTGTGCCATTAGGGGGCCCTGAGTCTAGTGACCAAAGACAGGGGGAAAGGAGGAGAGAATGGGGTTGGGAAGAGGGGAGAGAGCACCTCCAAAGTGGCTGCTCTAGGTGAAGGTTCCTGAGAAGGTTCCTGAGGTTCCTTGTCTCAGAAGCAAAAATGATGTGAGGAAAGAGATGTGTCTGTCAGCTGTGGGGCCTGCCTTTCCCCAGGCTGTTAGTCACACGGAAGGCTGGCTCATGGCCCGGGAGTCTTGCAGATCAAGAAAGTGGCAAAATCCCAGCACTGGGTGGGAGCAGTGCCCACCACAGAGCTAAGCCATGGAGCACATTTTTGGCCCCCACTGGCAGCCTCACCAGTGCCATGAGATGGGAAGGGGACATCTCCCAGATGCTATCCCACCTGCTTCTCTGAGTGCTTGGCCAAGTGCCTGGGCCAGACTGGATGCTCTCGGCAGTGGCTTCTTCCATTGGTGTCTCTCGGGGACACGGTAGCTATGACTCAAAAACAGCTCATGTTCCCAACCACTGGCTCTTCTTGGAAAGAGACAATATAATCACATACTCGTCTATTGTTGATAACTGATTCTACACAGCAAGCCATCTTTTATGGGGATTTTAGGTAGTAAATAAAAATCAGGTGTCTCTGTGTTACAGGAATTGAAAAACAACACCTTCCTTAAGATGTTCTTCCTCCCAATTTTGCCTCCTCAGGAAACTGATGGGAGGTATTCCACGCTGAGCCTCCAAGGTCAAGTCCAGGAGCTTTCTGTCAAGGGGGTAGGGGCAGGGGACAACAGGACAAAGCCTGGGATCCCCTGTTCTCAGGAGAGAGGGAGAACCCATAGGGAGCCGAGGACCCGCTGCAACCACAGAGCCTCCCACTCCCCACCTCTCAGTTCAGGGGCTTGGCTCACTTTCGATGCAGCTTTTGGCTTTCACTCAAGGGGGGGGAACTGAGAGCAACCCCCTCTAAGAGGCAGGAAAGCCTAATGGTCAAGGGGCTTAGAGTCAGACTCAGCACTGGGTTTGAATAGCAGCTCTGGGACCACGTGACTTCCAGGAAACTGCTCGACGTGTCTGAGTTTACTTTCTCTTCTATAAAATGAGGATAATGCAATCTACCTCATAAGATTCATGTCAGGATTAAATGAGACAAGGCAGGTAAGCACAGCACTCAGCACAGTGATAAGTAAGTGGGGACTATTATTATAATTGTTATAAATGGATCAAATTTAAACTTAGATTTCTCTATGCTCAAGTGTAGCACCAAAGTAGAAGTTGGGTACTTTGGAGTCATTCTCCTAGTGCTGGACTGTAACTCCTCTCCAGCAGAAGAGAAAATGAGAAATAGTTGATGTGTTAACGCCACAGCTGCCACCTGCTGTAACAGCATCCACGCGATGAGCTGAGGTCAATGGGGTCAGACTTGTGTGCCAGACTCCATGAGAATGATCCAACGGCCCAGTTGGTGCTCAATCTGGGAGCTTGAAAAAAAAATGCCTAAGGTCTGCTCCTTCAAATTCTGATTAAATTGGCCACGACTTGTTTTTAAAGCTTCCCAGGTAACACAAATGCACATTCAGTCCTAAGAACCGCTATCCCCACCAGGAAGGAAACAGTTGAGTTTTCTTAAAGAATCTTTTATCATATTTATTCAGTTGGCAAACACGTATTGATCCCTTGGATGGGCCAGACTCAGGACTAGGTGCTTGATTTATAAGACTCAGTCCCAATCGCAAGGATCCTAGAGTCTAAGAGAAGAGACGAACAGGTGAATAGACAGTAATAATATGGCGGGGACATGCTGTGATGGGGTAAATACTAGAAGCTCTGGACATACTTTGGAAGGGCTGTAGACCAGCTTTCCAGATAGAGCCTGTGCATGGTGAGGGCATTCCAGACTGAGGCAATAGTTTTGCAAAGCCTCAGAGGAGAAAATATCTATGTTCCAGAAACCCTAGATATTCAGTAGGACTGGCTGTTAGTGGAAAGCCAAAGATTAGGTGGGAGAGGCAGGGACTAATTCCTTGTAGGGAATGCAGAAGACTTTGGGTTTTAAATAGGGGATAGAGTGATCCCAGCTGTCTTTCAGAAAAATTATTCTAGCTACTAAGAAGAGAACAGATCAGAGGTAAGCAAGACTGGACATGGGGAAGCTAATCCCCAAGATGGGTGCAGAAATCAAGGCAAGATTTAACTAGGGATAGATATGAGAGGTATTAGCAGAGGAAGAAGAGCCTGGTGATTGAGGGTGTGCTGAGGGCAGAGATGGGGAATCAAGGAGGACTCAGGCGAGTCAGATGATACCAGGCCCTTGGTGAGGGAAGGACAAGTGTGTTATGCAGCAGCATCAAAGGGCTTCCTGCTTCATTAGCCCAAAACCTGAGCTGGTCAGGTCTAATGGAAATCCTGCAAATTCAGTATTTTTGTGTGTTTCTAGGGTGCAAGGCATTCTCGCACGGTTGGAGTATCTGATTAATTTGAAATTTTTTTGAGAATTTCAGTCAGATGGGTAAAAGGGAGTTTTAATTAAATGCAAAGCACATGGCCCAAGAGAGGCCAAAAGCACATGGTCAGGCAGGACCAAATACACAGAGCTCATTCTCAGTTTCCTTCCCAACCCAGGAACATGTCCCAGCAACTCTGTTCCCCTCAGGAGACAACCAGGATCAAATGCCTGAAAATACCGGGGAAATGAAAAGCTAGCTATAAGGACCTGGTACCTCTCTCTGCAGAACATCTCACAGAGTCAAATTATCCTTTGAACATGCCTTGTAATGCAAAGGTGGAAGCAGGTTTGAAGCAGCTCCATTTATTTGAGTAAATAGCTTGTAAATAAATCATTGGTAAACATTACAAAATTAAATACATTTTCAAAAGCTTGCCAGTATACATAAAATTCACAAACATAGTTCTTTTAAAAAATAAAATATGTTCAGAGCACCCTTGTTATAAAATGTCTGACTCCTATCCTCTGACAGGGCCGCCTACAGATGCCTTACCATAGGTGGGGTTTCTCTGGGGAGGCGGTGGGGGCCTCCTCGGGGAAAGGAAGAGTTTCTACCCTGACCTTTTACCCAGCCCACATCCATCTGAATTTTGATCCTTCTCCAAGGAGCTGATCTATCACTGGAAGGCAGGGGCCTTACGCCTAGCTCCAAGCAAGGAGGCCGGGGTGCGTAACTGGGGCCAGGAGCCAGAATCCTCAGCACATGCCACTGAGAGGAGCCAGAAATGCAATCTCCGCCACCCTTCCAAAGCAGCCAATGCTCCTGTATCAACTTTCTTGAAAGCAGGGGAGGCTTTCTCACCTCTACCGTGTTCAACCCTCCATTCAGCTGCTCTGGTCTAACGGTGCCCAGGCACGGAAATGACCAGAGTCACTTCTAAGAAGGAAGATATGTGATTTGCTAACTTCCTTATGACCTGCTTTCATGGACAGAGAAGAATACACAGTATTTGGTTGAAAGCAGAGAGTTAATTGCTACACAGTGCTTCCTTTTTCCACTGCAAGACACCACTCGGCATGGGCAGTTCTCTAGAAATCTGAGTAGTTCTTCAAATGAAGGGTTCATAAAACTTTAAAATACCACGAACGAGGCAAGAAGTACATGACCTGGCAA
Organism: Ailurus styani; assembly: GCA_002007465.1. Taxonomy (NCBI): domain Eukaryota; kingdom Metazoa; phylum Chordata; class Mammalia; order Carnivora; family Ailuridae; genus Ailurus; species Ailurus styani. The sequence goes on from LNAC01001087.1 coordinate 203,701, forward strand.
AGCATCCCAATTAATGAAATAATATAAAGTCCATGAATTAAGCCCTTGACCAACTCAACTTTTTGTGGCGTAGCTCCTTAAAATAACGGATACACTGAATTCTTTCACTTTGGTGCATAAAGTGAATGATGGAGGTCAGCAGAAGTCACATGAAGAATATCTAGTGGCCTCTTGAAAACCCATGTGCTGTGACCTCCAATTAAAGGACAACCACAAGTTTATTCCCTCAGTGTGAAATAAAACTCACATCTGCATTTTAACTTAGTCGTGTGTAGATATATACAAGTACGAGAAATTCGACATCTGAGACAATTGTACAACTTAAGAAAAAATATTACCAAACTAGTTGTGAGAAAACCATCTTCCCTGTATAGTTAGGTCCTAAGCCTACAATTTCTCAAAGAAAATGCTGCCTGGATCAGCCCGTTCCTGCATGTCTGCCTGGTTTGATAACCCCTGGTCGGGCTGAAACCAGAGTTGTGATGTTTTGCTATTAAAATAATACACTAACAAAACCTCCTCAAACAAAAAAAGGAATACTCTTGAATAAATGTCTAATAGACACCCCCCCAAAAAAAAAGTTTCTCATAAGGGCAACTATGCTTTAATAAATGTCTTCATGAAGCCCAAATCCCAGGACCCTTCTTCGTCTCTGGGAGAGGTCCACCCTGTGCCAGAATTACATGGTCTTCTTCTGCGGAGGGCTCAGTTTCCTCATGCCTCTTATCCGGGAGAGCAGCTCCTGGATAAATTCCTAGAAGAGATCAGAAGAAATTAATATGGCAGGCTCACTCTACTAAAATTGGGGATTCAAATCTGCTTGAAATCATTATGGTCAATGGCAGTTATCTTGGGTTGATGAGTTTGGTGGGAGGTGTCGACCCCAGTGGCTTCAGTAGAGGACATTTTTAAACAAATGAAACGTGTTTAAATTTCACATCGCAATCAATACTTTCTCACTGTTGCTCTCTTTGGGGGAGAAACACAGGCTGCCTTTACTCACTGACATTATCTACATGGCCTCTGAAGGCACTTGTGGTTTAGATCAGCCTTCACAACCTTTGATAACCTTCTGTATAAGCACACAAGTCACCCAGGGAGCTTTTGGATTCTGACTCAGTAGCCCAGGTTGGGGCCAGAAATTCTGCATTTCTAACTGGCTGCAAGGTGATGCCCATGTTAGTCTCTGGGCTGCACCTGGAACAGCAAGGCTTGGCCAGTGGTTCTCAAATGTAAGTCCTCATCCAAATCACCAGGGGGACTTATGAAACCACAGAGTTCTGGGCCCAAGAATTTCTGATTCAGTTGTTCATGGGGCAGGGAGGGCTGAGAATGTGCACCTCTGACAAGTTCCCAGGGGACACCTGCTCCTGGCTCCAGGATCATTCTGAGAACCACTGATCTAGATCTCAAAAGAGTCTTTTGACTTTTCTGGACTCGCAAATCATTTTTTTTAAAAAGCCAAACACAATTCAGTACATCATGTACAATTCAGTGCATTCAAACACATATCTGAAATAAAAAGCTAAAGAGTGAGTACTTAATATATAGAATACACCCTCTATTTTATAGAATGTTTAGGGTAAAAGAATGCCAAGTTTTCACACTTATATTCAGTTTTCATTTTGTAAAGTTAAATGCATTTCCTGTTTCTCCTCTTGCTATATGGTTTCAACAATATAATGTGAAACATACAGCTTCAGTTTCATTGTTTTGAAACCTACTACTCAAAAACTCCTGTAAAATTTGAGGGTAGATCTCTTGTTTTTTTAAGCAAAGGTCAGAATCACAAATCCTATCACTTATCTTGTTAATAACTAGTAATTCTTCTGCACTATTTCTATAGTATATTTTTCATAAAGATCATTATAAAAATAAAGATTAAACATTATAAGGAATAATATACCCTAAACTACAGACCTTTCTTCTTCAAGACAAAAATAATTTGGCAATTTAAATAAAATTCAAATCATCTCAAAAATCAATCATAATGTGCATTAATCTCAGTGACTAAAAAGTTCAATAAATAACTTGTATTAATAATAAATTAACATCAATGAAATTCTTAAGTTTTTATATTAACTAATTTATGTCTCTAAGTTAATATACTGTATTACACATATTTTAAAGTGTTCATTAAATTTGCATAATGAGGTACTCCACTCAGTTAAAAAAATAGCAAGACCAATACTTATTCCCCATATAGAGACTTGTGCAGAAGGATTTTAATGATTACAGATGATTCTCAAAGAAGATCCAATAATCTCTAATCAAAAATACTTTGATGGCCAATGTTCCTATTACTCAAAAATTCTCTATGTAAATAACAATCTAGCTCATTTACTTCCAAAACAGATCACTCAGCACTCAGCCCTTGGGTTGTGGACACTGCTTGATTCAGAGAAGGGCTGCCCCTTTGAACAAATGACATCTGATGTGAGACCTGCATTAACAAAGAGAGGCCAGCTCGGAGAAAGTCTGGGGGTCTGGGTCACGGCACATGTGCAAAGGCCCTGCAGAGAAACAAGCAAGGAAGCGGCTGTTCCTGGCACAGAAAGTTCAAGACAAGTGGGGCAGGAGCCATGCTGGGGGTGGGGGCCGGGTCAGCTTGCCAGGGCCTCGCTGTCCACAGTAATATGGCCATGGAGAGAGTATTTCCGATGCAATAGAAAGCCACCAAAGGCTTTCAAGGAGGGAAGCAACATTGTCTGATTTCGGCTTTTCAAAGCCACCCTGGACTGCCATGGGGAGAATAGGTTGTATAAAGACAAGAATGGAAGAGAGGCCAGTTTGGGGCTGTTGCAGGGATCCAGGCAAGGGATGCCTTGCTTTAAAGGGGACAGGGAAAAGAGGGATTAAGGTCAACATTACACTGAGATGAGGAAAAACCAGAGGGGGAAACAAAACAGGTTTAGAGATGGAGGAGATCTTGGGTAGACATTGACTTGGCATCTTAGCTCATGGCTCAAGTCATAAACCTAGGCATCACTAGCATCTAAATCTGCGGCTTTCAATTAAAAAACAAAACTCCTGGGTGCCTGGGTGGCTCAGTGGGTTAAAGCCTCTGCTTTCGGCTCAGGTCATGATCTCAGCGTCCTGGGATCGAGGCCCACATCGGGCTCTCTGCTCAGCAGGGAGCCTGCTTCCTCCTCTCCTTGTCTCTCTGCCTGCCTCTCTGCCTACTTGTAATCTCTCTCTCTGTGTCAAATAAATAAATAAAATCTTTAAAAAAAAAAAACTCCTAAAAAAAACTACATGTGATCTATACATAGTTACAGCAACCTAGGCCACAGAGAGACAAGACTGAAACAAAAGTTTCTTGAAAAAATGTAACTCTTACTATATGTGATATCCCTTGATATTTTACTTTGAAAAATACTAAAGATCAAGGCCAGTTCATGGGTTACCACCCATAGTTTGTAAATACAATGATGCCGACCAAGGCTAAGAAATGCTGTAGCCCCCGACCACATAAACAAGTAGTATAAATAAAAATAAATACAGATACATATTCATAGTATATTTATATGTAATATATATTTATGCTAGAATATAAGTGACATAGTGTGACTAGTTAAAGGTAAATCAATTAAAATAAATACAATTAAAAATTCAGCTCCTTATTCATACTAGCCACATTTCAAATCATCAGTAGCCACATAGTAGACACTGAGGCTACAGAATATTTCCATCATTTCAGAAAATTCTATTGGGCAGCGCAGGTGGTGACACTTTGAATTGTAAGGCTCGATGAGATAAGCTTGGAGGAAAGTGTAGAGAGGAAAAGAAGACTGAAGACCAAGGCCAGAGACGCCGTGGAGAAGCACTGGAACCAGCACAGGAGACTGAAAAGGAGAAACCAAGGAGAAGGGGGGAAAACCCAAGAGAGTGTGCTATTAAGAATTCTACTTTTTTGGTTTCTTTTATTCAACATACTTATTTTGAGATTCAGCCACACTGTAGGATTTATTAATAGCTCATTTTGTTTGAGACTGCAATCTATAAATCAATTTGTAGAAAAAACGATGAATGTTCTCAGCAATGTTTTATAGATCTCAGTGTACAGATATTGCACATTTTTTGTCAGATTTATTCCTAAGTGTTTAATATTGCTGCTGTTACTGTAAGTGGTATATTTTTATTCCAATTTCCAATTGTTGCCACCACGGATTTTCATATATTTATCTCATATCCTGCAAGATTGTTGAACTCCCTTGTTAGTTATAGCAGCTTTTTTGTAGACATTTACCTTTTGCAGATGTTCTTTCTAGAGTTTAGAACTTTCCCTTCTATCCCTAGTTGGTTGAGAATTTTTTACCAGGAATAGAGATTGGATTTTGCCAAATGTTTTTTCTGTATCAACTGACATAATTTTAGAAAGGGCTTTTTTCTATTTCTTTTTTTTTTAAGATTTTATTTATTTATTTGACAGAGAGAGAGATCACAAGATCACAAGTAGGCAGAGAGGCAGGCAGAGAGAGAGGAGGAAGCAGGCTCCCCGCTGAGCAGAGAGCCCAATGTGGGACTCGATCCCAGGACCCTGAGATCATGACTTGAGCCAAAGCCAGAGGCTTAACCCACTGAGCCACCCAGGCACCCTCTGTTTTATATTTCACTGATTTCTGCTTTCATTTTAATTATTTCCTTTCTTCACCTTACTCTGATTTTAATTTGTTCTTCTACTCCTAGTCCCTAAGGTGGATTCTAAAGCCATTTATTTGAAACCTGTTTCCCAACATAGATCTTTAGTGTTATATATATACATTCACCTCTAAGCACTGCTTTGGCTGCATCTCACAAATTTGGATATAATGGGTTTTCACTTCATTCATTTCAAAATTGTTTCTAACTTCACATTTGATTCCTTCTTTGGCCTAGGAATTATTCAGGAGTGTGTCATTTAGTTTCTAAATATTAGGGGATTTTCCAGACATCTTTCTGTAACCGATTTCTAACTTAATTTCATTATTCAAAGAACGTACTTTGTTTGACTTGAATCTTTAAAATTTGAGACTTGCTCTGTGGCCCAGAATATGTCTATCTTGGTAAATGTTCTGTGTGCATTTATAAAGAAACAGCCTAACTTCAAGCAGCCCTTCTACCACTGCGTTTATATGGCCTCCTGCCATGTGACTTGTACACACAAAGAAAGAAGGGATGAATAAAGTGGTTTCCCCAGATGCAATATTTCCACAAGAAAATGATTCCCTAAACACAAAGGACATGATCTTTTGTGATACTCAGAAAAGAACATTCATGACTCTTTTTTGACCTTTTAATCCCCAGGTGGATGTGGGTTCTGTATTAGGATCTGGATCTGGTCATGCTGAATCTATAGAAAACAAAGGACCCTGAGATCATGACCTAAGCCAAACGCAGAGGCTTAACCCACGGAGCCACCCAGGTGGCTCTCTGCTCAGTGGGGAGCCTGCTTCCCCCTCTCCCTCTGCCTGCCTCTCTGCCTACTTGTGCTCTCTCTCTCTCTCTATCAAATAAATAAATAAAATCTTTAAAAATAAATAAACAAATACAATAAAGAAAACAAAGGGAATTCACATTTGCTGAAGGCCTTCTCTGTGTAGCCTACTTACACATACCACCGTATTTAATCTAACATAGATTCATCATCTCCATTTTACAGATGAGACAAATGGATGTTCTAGTTTGTTATAAGTCCTTGTCCAAGGACACAAAGCAAATATTTTGAATCCAGGTCTTCTGAAGCAAGTTGAGCTCAATAAATAGGTACCAAGACCCCGCTATGTGCCATACTCCACCCTACTTGCTGGAATGCACAGGAAGGGAGAGGCCCTGCCTAACAGGGACTCCAGGGCAGCAGGGAAGGAAGACAGAGAAATGGGTTCTGTCGATGTAAGACATGAGCCACAGTGCTAAGTATGTACGTGCGTGCCTTATGGGCAGGAGGACAGCGCATACCACCCCTGACCAACCCAGGGACCATCTCTGCCTCTCCCGCTCTGGCTCTCCCAGTGGATGACAGGCTAAAAGAAGGTCATAATTCTAGGAGGCTTTGAAAGATGAGAAGCTCTGTGTCAATACAAGGAATCTAGAACCACTGCCCTGGAGTGATGGCCCAGCTTCCTCTCCCTCCCCCTCACTCCTTAAAAGTACCCCTTTTGTTAGCTGCACCTCTCTCTACTGGTCTGTAAGATCTGACCATTCTAGTTTCCTAACGTTTGAAACAGTATTTCAGCGAACCGCCAGTATTTTAAAGAGGCAAACGGACATTGCCTTGACCCATCATTTCAGGATGACTGGCTTCTGTTTTGTTAGGCCACCAGAGCAGTTTTATCCCAATGCTCCCTGAGATCCCAGGTCTGCAACTCTGAGAGAGCATTCCCGCCCCCCCCCCAACTGCACTATCTCTGCGGGCTGTCGAGGGCGAGACTATATCCAGGGCCCCGAAACTTGCCTTTTGATAAACACCTTGTGGGGGCCTGGGTGGCTCAGTCAGTTAAGCGTCTGCCTCCAATTCAAGTCCTGATCTTAGGGTCCTGGGATCGAGCCCTGGGTTGGGCTCCCTGCTCAATGGAGAGTCTGCTTCTCCCTCTCCCCCCGCCCCTCTCCCTGCTTGTGCTCTCTCTCTCTCAAATAAACGAATAAAATCTTAAAAAACCAAAAACAAAAACAAAAAAAAACCACCTTTCTAAATGACCCTGGGCCCGTACCCCCGACCTCAGTCCTGGGCATTATTTTCATATCTGAGAATGCGCTGCATTCCCCTTCCATCCGTTAACCCACCTGGGGACGACTCCTTCCCAGTGTGTGCCTTTCTATTTTGTTTGGCATAGTGCCATGCTCTCACAGGCCCTGCAGTCCTGTCTGGGGTTCGAACACAACTCATACTTACTGGGCACCCTCTATGTGATAAGCACTCTAAGCATGTTCATGCACTGTCTCATTTAATCCTTATACCTGTCTCATAACATAGGCTCAGAGAGGTTTAGAGGTTTTCCCAAGGTCACACAGCTACTGATTGGTCAGACCAAGGTTCAAACTCTACATTCCTATAAAGCCATCAGAAATCTGGGCTCACTGCCTGGGAATGGATGGTACAATTCCTTCTCTCTGTACCATGATGCCCAGGGGGGACATCTTAGGAAGCAACCAAGATGGGTTATTTTAATCTAATTACAAACCAAACTAAAACGACTTGAAGTGTGTGTGATAAACACAGTGATCCTTTAATGTTTACATATGGGGAAGGGCTGACCAGAGATGTAGAGGACTGTGCTTCACAGGTAAGCTCTGGAAATCTTTCTCCAGAGCACGAACCTTCCCTCCATTCTGCTCATAGCCTCTTCCCAATGCATAAATACCTCAGAAGCCCTAAGTTGCTGCCTTCTAGACTCTAGCTAACTCATAAATTAGAAAAGAAGAAAAAGAGGAGGAGGAAGAGGATGGAGCAAAAAGGAGAGAGTGAGAGAAGGAAAAAATGAAGAAGAGAGGGAAGCCAGAGTGTTGACCTTTCTGCCCACTGAAACCCAGATTCTGCCCTGCCAGCTCTGGCTCCTCAGGGCTCCCCACTGCCACATGCCTCTGCCAAGCTCTCTTCTGACACTGCTAAGGACAACTTTCTCTATCTCCTTCTTCCTCCCTCCCTTCTTTTTTCTTCCTTCCTTTCTCTCTCTCCCTCCCCCTCCCTCTTTCTTTTCTCTTCTCTTCTCTTTTCCTTTCTTTCTTTCTTTCTTTCTTTCTTTCTTTCTTTCTTTCTTTTCCTTCTTTTCCTTCTTTCTTCCTTCTTTTTCTTTTTTCTTTCTTTCTTTCTTCCTTCCTTCCTTTCTTCCTTTCTTTCTTTCTTCCCTTCTTTCTCAGAGCTTGCCCCTTCTCCTCTACATTCTCTTTGTAAGTCTCTGACTTTCACCCCTCACTCCCCTTTGTTGGCTACTTACTTCTGCCCCCTGGCCTGCTGACGGCATGTGGGCATTCTCCAGAGCTTGGTGCCAGCTTCCTCAAGGCACTGTCTCTCAGTCAGCCATTTTCCTAATACTCTCAGGCCTCCCCTCTGTCTTCCCCCTTGAGATCCAGGCCTGCATTTCCTGTGGCTCCCAGAGGTCTCCACAGGAATGTCCCATGGGCACACCAGTCTCAAAATGACCAAAAGCGAACTCACTGTTACCTTTCCCTTCTTCAAAACTGTCCCTCACCCTGAGGAATTCACAGTTTTTATTATTGGGTCCTGAATAAACCATCATAAACATCTCATTTACCTCCAAATTAATCTATAAGTTTAATGCAATTCCAATCAAAATATAAATATTTAAGAATAGTCAAGAAATTTTTTTCTTTATTAACATATAATGTATTATTTGTTTCAAGGGTACAAGTCTGTGAACCATCAGTCATACACAGTTCACGCTGCTCACCATAGCACACACCCTCCCCAATGTCCAACACCCAGCGACCCCATTCCTCCCACCGCCCTTTCCTCCAGCAACCTTCAGTTTGTCTCCTGAAATTAAGAGTCTCTTATGGTTTGTCTCCCTCTCTGGTTTCGTTTTATTTCATTTTTCCCTCCCTTCCCTTATGATCCTCTGTCTTGTTTCTCAATTCCTCATATCAGAGAGATCATATGATAATTGTCTTTCTCTGATTGACTTATTTCCCCTAGCATAATAGCCTCTAGTTCCATCCACGTCGTTGCAAGTGACAAGATACCATTTTTTGATGGCTGAATAATATTCCATTGTAAACATATTAAATAAGAAAATCCTGGCCCTTGCTAAGAACTGATTTTAAAGCCCTGGCAAGGGGCACCTGGGTGGCTCATTCGGTTAAGTATCCACTCAGGTCGTGATCTCAGGGTCCTGGGATTGAGCCCCAGTGCTGGGTTCCCTGCTCAGTGAACCCAGAGTTTGATTGGAACTTCCTCTATCCCTCCACCCTCTGCCCTGACTCATTCTCTTCCTCTCTCTCTCCTTCTCTAAAATAAATGGATAAAATCTTTAAAATAAAACAAAACAAAACAAAATAAATCCCTGACAATTGTGACAGTGTGCAATGATTGACAAACAGCAAGTTCTGCATGTTAGGAAAATTTGATATACAACACAAGATGATTACATATCAGTGGGAGTAGGGACGTAAGGATGGACTGATTACATAATAAATGGTGCTGGAGCAGCACAGCTAATGTAAAGTTAGATCTCTATTTCACTCCATACAGAAAAATAAGTTCAAGATGGTTTAAATATCTGAGTGTAAAAAATAAAAGTGAAAAGTTTTAGAACCAAATATAAGAAGATTATCTTTTTTTTAAGAGAGAAAGAGTTTGAGCTATGGGGCAGGGGCAGAGGGAGAGAGAGAATCTTAGGCAGACTCCATGCCCAGCACAGAGTCCAACTCTGAGATCATGACCTAAGCCACTCACTCAACTGACTGAGCCAACCAGGTGCCCCAAGGAGCCTGTCTTTAAGAACCTGGAGAAGTAAAAGCTTTCTTAGGCACACATCTTTTTTTTTTTTAAGATTTTATTTATTTATTTGACAGAGAGAGATTACAAGTAGGCAGAGAGAGAGGAGGAAGCAGGCTCCCTGCTGAGCAGAGAGCCCGATGTGGGCCTCGATCCCAGGACCCTGAGATCATGACCTGAGCCGAAGGCTGAAGCTTTAACCCACTGAGCCACCCAGGCACCGGCTACACATCTTTTAAAAGCATAAGCCATAAAGGATTTCATGGATAAATCTGATTTCAATTAAAGTGTAAAACTTCAGTATACAAAAGACAACATAAGTGAAATAAGCTCCACAGTTTGTGAAATATATTTGCAATCTACATAAAGGTCAAAGGATTGTCATCCATGATATGTAAACAACTCTTAAAAATCAATAAGAAAAACAGAAACAACTTGAAAGTAGATAAAGGATTTGAAATGGAAATCCCCAAAGAAGGAAAACAACCAATAAGCACATGGAGAAAAAAATGTGTTCAATCTTACTAGCGAGCAGTCAGGAAAAGGTATGCTAAACCAACGAGATTGCATCAGATTGGCAAAAAATTTTACCGTTTGGCAATACCAGGTATGGGAATGATGAGGTTAAAAGAGAATTCTCAAATCCTGCTGGTGGGCATGCAAGCTGGGGCCAACAAGTAAGAGCAAATCCATTTCTAGGTATATTCCTTGGAGACTCTTTGTCCACGAGTCAACAGATCAGGAGTTTTTATCACATCATTATTCATAATAATAAAAAGCTGGACACAGCCTAAATGAGTGTCAGCAGAAGAAGGGTAAGTACGTTAATACATTAGAATGCTACACAGCACTGAAAACAAATGAACTAGAGCTTCCTCTATCAACATGAGCAAATCTCAGAAATCTAATATTGGGCAATATAAGCAAGCTTAAGAAAATTTGCAAAACATTACTTAAATAGTTCTAAAGCATGCAAGATAATCCACATGTCTTTCTGTCACTCCTGCTTTGCTGCAAGAGGCCCCTTCCTCTGTTTTCCTAGCATGGTGTGTAACATATAAGAGGTGCTGCGCAAAGGTTTACAAAGTAAAGGAATACATGAGTGGATTCATTAAATCACGCAACCGTGGCAGTTAAGGGAAGGAGCAGAGGAGACACTAGCATCTCTGTGCACTAATTCTGTGTGTGTGCATGCACAGGCATGTGTTTGTGTGCTGGCGGGAAGGTTGTACAAAGTATCTACTGACCCTGACTACTCTGGAGGAAGCTTCTAAAGGTTCTCCTTTAAGCACTGGAAAACCAGCCAACCTGGGGGAGTTAGGCAATATGAGAAGCATGTGGGGAAGAGCGGAGCCTAGGAAGCATGTGTGCATGCACGGGTTCACACGCACACACACACACGCACACACGCACACATGCACAGAGAGCTTAAAGAAACAATAGAAAGAAAAGAAACAGTTCCAGTGACCTCGTAAACCTGATTCTGTGTAACATGCAGTCACCTGATTGATGAGAGACTTCAAAGAAAAAGAAAAGCCAAAGCATGTTTGCGAAGGGATCTGGCAGCAGCCATGAAAACACACGGTCTTTCCTTGCTCTGGAGTTTCTGCCGTGTGGCACTGTCATGGGGCACGGTGTCCCCGTGCCATGTTCTGTTCTGAGCTCTCATCCCCGCATCCCTCCTGGGCCCGGTGGCTTTCAGCTTCCACCCCCTCCCGCCTGCCCGGGCCGGGGCCAGAGGCGGCAGATGGACACTCAATCTGTAATTATCACCATGGCCAGGCGTCTGGGACCTTTCCCTTGTCGCTCAAAGTGACTCATCTGTTACATTCATTGATGTTCTGTGCTGCCTTAACAAAGATGAGTCCACCAGAAAGGAGGAAAAGGAGAAACCACAGTATCTTAGATCACTGCTTTGTGCATAATTAAACCTGTCATTCTTTCAAGCATTTAGAGTCATTTAAAAAGACAAATGGATATTATGTGGTAGCCCTTGAATTAGGAGTCTTTCCCCACAAAAGGACTTTTTGAAAGACATGCTTAAAACTGTTGCGTGGTGCATGGTGTCACCAATCACAATACTTGTGTAGATCACGCCAGCTCCCGTACAAGGTGCCCAGCAGAACTCCGAAGGCTCAACCTGCTTTTCCAAAAAATATCATCCACCCCCGATACAGAGTCCACGGTGGAGTGGAGAGAGAAAGCAGGTGAAGATTCTGAAGGCTGGGATCCGCGTGGCTCAGTGACCATCACCCCCCCCCCCCCCCCCCTTTGTCACCCCAATCAATGCATCAGTCACTGCCTTAAACGGCATATTCACAGGGGCCATCTGCTCCAGGTGCTGAGTCTCACTGCCCAACGACAGCAAAACCAAGTCAATCGGCACAACTTTTGCAGAGCAACCTGACACTTCCCAAAAGCCTGACATGCATCAGAAGATGTGGGGATCAGGCAAAGCATGATCAGGGGGAGGGAAAGAAGAATTTCCAAATCCACTGAAGTTTAGATAGGCGAGGGCAATGGAAGGGTAGTACTTGCATCTTTTAAAAGTGATGGCAACACCTGAGAACTGTTCCAAATGGCAAAACATCCCCACCCGAAGAACCAACTGAGCATTTAAAAAAAAAAATCACACTGTAAATTTTTATCAACTGGCATTTCATCACCAGAAGCGCCAATATAACTCACCAGTGAATATTTAGATGTCCCCCTCTTTTTTGGAGGGTGGGGGGAGTGTTGTTTATCTTTAGAGAGGTTCCCTTGCTCACAGAGCACACAGAATGGGTCCTATTTTCATTACCTGAGAAGAGGTTTATGAATCTGTTACGGGTAAGGGTTTGTGCCTGCTTTCCTTATAATCTCTGCTGCCAACAGAAATTCCAGAAGGTCATAACTGCATCCTAGTTGTTTCCTTCTTTCCTTCCTTTAACTTAAAGCCACTTGACACTGTGTTGTCCATTTATTTTCTTGACTATCTGCCTTTAGAGATTAATTTGTTGTGCTGGTGAAAGCAGTCCCATTAATCTATTTTAGAGACTCACGCCACTGCTCTTAGACTAATTATTTTGTACCAAGAGTCTAACCTTTATTTGTATGCAGCACAGCAGTTCACCTGACCTCCCCATATTCAACCTCACCGGCATTCGATTCTTCCTTCACTTACTAATAATTGGCTTCTCAGAACCAGTACACTTGCTATTTGGACAATGTGAAATAAAACCCACATAAGCAATGCCACTGCAATAAATGATCAGTGGAGTAAATCCAGCAAAATTATAATTTCTAACTTTATAATCACTAAGAAAAAGTAAGGTAATTTTATCAAGGGCCCCATTATCAATGAGATGGAATATTATCTGCTACAAATAACCTAAATCTTATTAAAATGAAATCTTACTGATTTTACAAGCTGTGAGATTTGTTTCTGAATATGACACCATTTGCTAAAAATCTAGAAATCCAAAAGTTATGTGTCAAATTGCCTTTAACTGGCGTTCTTTCTTCTGCCCAAGTCCAAACCCAAGAAGAGAATGTGGAGCTGTTTATAATTCGGGTTGATCAGCTTTTAAAACATGATCATTCATTCTGAAGTTAATGAAAGAGGAAAAGGCCGTAAAAATCACAACTAATCGTTTAAAAATGCCAGCTACTTAAAGGTCCGTTGTCCTTGAAAGCCTGTACCTCTTCCATCATGTGTTTTTAGAAAATTAACCATCATTAATTATAGGGCGGGGGGGGGGCATCCAAAGCCAGACCCTATGTGCCTCTTCCTATAACAGCATCTACCTCCTCTTTCCTTATGCCACAATTATTGTCATCATCATCATTATCACTCTTCTCATGGTCATCCTGCTTCTAAGAGTGTGTAGTAAAGAACTTCACTTTGCCCTGAAAGAAGTCTAGTATTTACCTTCAGTTCCTGGGAGATAAGCTCTAAGCCCTTGGAATGTCTTGCTTATAAAAGTATCTTTCTTTACCCCAGGGACCTTGAGCCACACTAGAGAGTCTAACAGTGTGATTTATTGGGGGGGGGGGACCTTTGGGCCATGTGATATCAGCTCAATATACCAAGGGCCTGGTGATTGAAGTCAAGCTCATGGGCAATCTACATGACCAAGTCCCCATAAAACTCTGGCCATCGAGGCTCAGGTGAGCTTCCTTGGTTGGCAAGACTCTGTACACAGTGTCTCATGTCATAGCAGAGAGAATCAACACTGCCTAGGACTTCACCAAGACAGGACAGCTGGAGGCTCTGTGTTTGGAACTTTCCTGGACTCTGTTCCATGTATCCTTCCCTTGGCTAATTTTCACCTATAGCCTTTGACTGTAATAGAATGAAATGATGGATATGGAAATGCTCAGCGAGTGCTGTGGGTCCTTCTCACAAATTATCAAATATGAGTATGGTTTTGGTGACCCCTAAGCTTACAATTGGAGTTGGAAATGAGGATGGGCTTGTGGACAGGTCCCTAACTCTGCAAAGCGTGCTGAATAAAGACCAAAAGAGAAATGCAGAGTTTCGTTCCATGACTGCATGTCCTTGGCCAGCTTACCTAACCCTTCTGGGTTGATTTCCTCAAGGAAGACAATCTGAACCAGGTTTATAAATATTCCAAAGGAGTACTAGTGCTGACCTAGTAAGAATTCAGAGAAAGGTAGTGAGAGGTAGACAGAGCACGGATGTGGACTCAAGTATGGATCCAAATGCCAGCTTCAGCACCTCCTGGCTCCTTCTCCCTGGCCAGAGGAGGCCTGGTGAACAAAGAGCCCTCAGGAAAGTATGTGAGCGACAGGCATACGGGGACCAAAATCCTTTTGGCTACTTGGTAAAGTTACTCTTGTTTCTGGTCAATAAATCCCAGTCCTTTATTACTTACCAGCCTAATTACACAAAAACATAATAAGGCTTTCCTAGCAAATGGCTACAACCTCGAGAATGTCATAGTCATTGATTCTAGGCTTTCTTTGGAAGCTCCCAATGCCCTCACTCTTTGGAAACATTGTTCTGAAGGTGACAGCTTCCAACGGGTGTATTTCAACTCATTAAACCAGCATTCAAGCTCTCTTCCTCATCCCAGCCCCAAATTGCAGTCTTTTTTTGAGGAAACCCCATGAGAGCTGAGAAGAAAAAAGGTTTCTCTGCATGCAGTCACTCTGACCCATTTAAATGGAGTGAAATGGCTACTTCCTCGTCTTTCTCAGCAAGTATGGAGCCACTCAAAGCACATTCCAGTAGGCAATTTGGTAACTAACTTGGAAAATGATGGGGTAAGCTGACATCCTGGTATTTCTGTCCTTTTGTTCCTATTTTAATATCCTTTGAGCACTTAATTCTCACCGTAGTTAACTGTGAACTTAGGAGAGACTTGTTTTCAATGGATGCCCAGGTTCACTGCTTTATCTAAGTCCCTAGATTAGTTATAGGCACGAAATGGTCAACAAACTTTTGTTGAGCAAATGAATAGAGAAAAGATAGCAAATGCCAAGCCACATCTCCTCTAGTCACACACGTAGCCTTTCTGTGTCAGAAATACCCACTTTATCTTTTCTCTCCACCGCAATGAGCTCAGAACAGGAGCTCTGAGCACTACCACGTAGTGTACATAGCTGAACGATATTTTGCAGGACAGGTTAAAATGCTAAATGGAGCGAGACCTATGTGAGCAGGATAAGTAACAACAGGTCCCACAAAAGTCAGTCAGAAAAGTGAGAGGCAGGCACCATGACACCATGGTGAAAGAAGGAGATCCTGCCTTCCTACCATCAACACGGGGAGAGCAACAAAGCATGCCTGCCTGCCTTTTCAAAACCACTGGTCAATTTCCATTGCAAACCACGATCAGACATCCATTTCCTGCACCATCATGTGTCCGTGACATTTCTGTGACCCGACAGATTACTGAGACCCAGAAAGGCCTCTCATCACCTACTCACAGACTTAGTCATCCTACATAAAAGCCTAGTGCATATCAACCTGCAGGCTCTGATTGCTAAATGCATAGGGAAAAAAAAATATGATGTTTATCAGAGAACAATGGCACAGCCATCATCAACTATAAAAAGAGATTTCTATGAGTCCATTGACTGGAATGACAACTCCCCTAAGAGATGGTAAGACAGATGCCCTCAAGCCCAAATTAAATGCATTTTCTGTCCACCATATCAGTACAATGGAAGTGCTCCTCTGTGATCCTAAGATTTGAAAACCATGCAAAGTAAGAATGAGAAATAGGAAAAGAAGCACTTCCCTAGCCTGGCCAGCTGGCCCCAACACCCCACCTCAGATTTCTACAATGTCCACCAGGCTGTCACTACTGATCATTCAAATCCAAATATTAACCAAAATTAAATGACTCCTTTTCTTCTTGCATTATATAGAAACATTATTTTTCTACATTTAAATGTAGCTCTATTTTAATATCACCTACATCAGAACTGTCATTTACTCAAATGGAAAAAGTAAAACACCATTCTTACTAAATCAATTGCAAATACATTAGTGTGGTGATCACAATTACATTCTGTGTTTTGAAAGGTCCAAGTCAGAAAAGATTTGCACATCAAGAGTCCACAGCTAGGAATATGAATCAAGATGAGAAAATACAAGTTCTTTTCTGATTAGGCAGGGTCCCCCGTAAAATGAAACCATGGACCCAAAGCACATGACACACCAAAAACATTATCACTTCTGTGAAATTAGCAAGGTCTTTAAAGCGCACTTTCAAATTGAATAATTCAAGAATATCATTATGGGCGAACTGGGACATTTTGCATATTTAATATATAATGGAGAATTATTACCTTATATAGAACAAGATTTGACGAGCATGTGTCAAGCTTTATGCTAGGTGCTTTTGTGCATATCCTGACTTCTCCAATTATTAATTATATCACCTTAGGCAAATGACATAGTCCTTCTATGTTTCAAATTCTTGATAATAATAGTGCTAACCTCACAGTTTTGTTGTGAAGAAGAAATAAGTTAATACATGTGATGTACTTAGATTGGTCCGTGACATGTGCTTAGTAATTATTTAGCTATTATTATTATTATTATCTCTAAAATTATCAGTGCAAATACTGGTTACTAAAACCCACAGAGGTGGTTATTACCTCCATTTTACAGAGGAGGAAATGGAGGCTCAGAGAGGTTGAGAAAATCGCTGGAAGTCACACATATGTTGAGTGCTGTTGCTCATATAAAACACTTGTCTTAGAGCGTGCCTGGGTGGCTCAAATAGCTAAGCATCTGACTCTTGATTTTGACCCATGTCATGATCTCAGGGTCCTGAGATCAAGCCCTGCGTGGGGTTCAATGCTCAGTGGGGAGTCCTGCTTGAAGATATTTCTCCCTCTCCCCCTTCCCGACTTGCATGCTCACTCTCTCTCTCTCTTAAATAAATAAAAATTTTTTTAAAAAAACACTCTTGTCTTAAAGTCCAGTCTTCCCACCACCTACCCCACCTCAGCAAGGAGACTATAAATAAATGTCCCTGAATCAGCAGAGATGTCTTCCTTACATTTGTAACTTCAAAGTGACATAAAATTGCATGCAAAATCCTTTCATCAAAAAATAGCACCTTCAGAGAGGACTACTTTGAAAAGAACATTGTTAACTGGTAGGCACTTAGTTGTGATAGGACAAAGTTCTTTAATGTCCTAAATATCTTTCCAAGTCAAGTAGCTTAGGAAGCCAGGCAGGGGGAAAGAATGAGCACAAGATCAGGTGTCTGAAACTTGGGGTTGAGTCCTCCCTTTGCTCACTGCTATGAGGTCGTAGACAAAATAACTTAACTTCCTTCTTCAAGTCACGATTGTGAGGATTAAATAACATAATGCTTGTTACAGCAATGTGAACTCTGGAGCTTTGGGAAAATAATAAGCTATAATTTTTATCATCATAACCCAACTGCCAACCTTTTCTGAAATGACCCCTTTAATGGATGAATGAACTTGACTGAAATTCCTTAGCATTTGTCACCATTTCCATTCCTAGAAACCATGAGCTAAAGGACACAGAGATGTTCACATGTAAATGCCTTTCCTTCTTTCTTCCTTTGGAACTCCAAAGAGCATTCAAATATTACATCTTTCATCTCTTAACACTCTTTATAAAAACCAGATGAGGTGGGGTGCCTGGGTGGCTCAGTGGGTTAAAGCCTCTGCCTTTGGGTCAGGTCATGATCTCAGGGTCCTGGGATCAAGCCCCGCATTGGGCTCTCTGCTCAGCAGGGAGCCTGCTTCCTCCTCTCTCTCTGACTGCCTCTCTGCCTACTTGTGATCTCTCTCTCTCTCTCTCTCTCTCTCTCTCTCTCCCTCTCTCTCTCTGTGTCAAATAAATAAGTAAATAATCTAAAAAAAAACAGATGAGGAATACTTTTGTTCTAGGGGAAGCAAGACTCATCGTTTTCATTTAACTGCATTGCTGTTAATAAGTGTGAATATTTTGCTTCCTAGATACTGCAACAACTGGGAGAGAATAGGGCTGATGAAAGTCTTACCTAAATACCAGAACATGAACTGTCCCACTAGGAGGAGAAATAAAGAAGGGAATGATTAAGTGAGTGAATGGCATGTCTACACTGAATCTGGACCTACTCTCAGCAGCAACCCTCCAACCCCCACATCACACATGAATTCAGTGAAACAATCTATCACCTTTCTTGACTATTCTAGTATTCTTGTTTAACCTTTCACAACAATTTAATATAACTCACCAAATATCTAATTAATTCTTTTTTTTAAGATTTTTATATATTTATTTGAGAGAGAGAGGGAGAGCACAGAGGGAGTGAGAGGGAGAAGCAGACTCCCCACCTAGCAGAGAGCCCAACATGGGCTCAACCTCAGGACCCTGAGGTCATGACTTGAGCCTAAAGGCGGATGCTTTAACCAACTGAGATACCCAGGTGCCCCTAATTAATTTAACTCTTATATTAATTCCCCAGATAACTATAAACAAAGAAGTTCTTTTCCCAAAAAAGCTAATGGTGAGGTCTCTAGCCTCCATCCTGCTCTCGTTCCCAGAAAGCCTCTAATCAAACTGTCAACTCCTCAAGGAGTTTAGATGGTCAAACTCTCAACAAAACAAAAACAAAACCTAAATCTTTTCAGTAAAAAGATGTTCAAATAGTGACATTTTGAGTGGGGACCACTTCCTACACACACACCACCACCACCACCACCACCACCAAAACCACCACCAAAAAAAAAAGTTGGTTTGCAACATGATCACTCCATGGTGAGACCCACCAGCAAACAAGCTGTGCTCATGCTACACGGATTCAATCAGTTTACTGGCTCCTAACACTCATAGATACACTGCCAAAAATGGGCAAGGGCAGATGAAAACAGAAAGAAAAAAAGTGAGATTCATAGAAAACAGAGACAATGCAGAGAGCAGAAAAAACTTAAAAACAAAAGCAAAGAAATTAAACATTTGATTAATATCCTCAAAGAGAAAAAAATTATAAAATGTGGCCATGAAACACTTAGAAATAGTAAAACAAAATAGTGAAGAGATCAAGAAAGTGCTCTTAAATATTAAAAATAACACAGCTGAAATGTTAAAATATCAGTAAAAAGGCTAGAAAGTAAAGTCAGAAATCCTTCTGGAGGATGTACTCCCACAAAAATGAGGAAGACTGGGATTTAAGAAACAAAGCATCTAATAGGACAACAGTGAACATAAATATTATTACAGTAGCTACTCAGTAGACCCAGAAAATAACTTCTCCAGATTGTTGCATAGGGGCACCAGGAGGAAAGCCTGGGGTGGGGGCATGATAATGACAGGTTTGAATATACAGAAAAGATACTACATGTTTGACAAAGATATTGGAGAGTTCAACAAAAAATAGCAATAGGTACCAGACAAAAATAAAAGATAAGATAGTATCTGGGGCATCTGGGTGGCTCAATGTGTTAAACCTCTGCCTTTGGCTCAGGTCATGATCTCAGGGTCCTGAGATCGAGCCCCGCATCAGGCTCTCTGCTCAGCGGGGAGCCTTCTTCCCCCTCTCCCTCTGCCTGCCTCTATGTCTACTCATGATCTCTCTCTCTCTCTGTCAAATAAATAAATAAAATCTTTTAAAAAAAAGATAAGATAGTATCAATTCCAGGAAAAACAAAGAGCTATACAAAAAGGGAGCAATGGTCATATGTCACTGTTTGGCTTAGCAGTGAAAAATATCTGTTTAAATCATAATACTATAAACCTTGACCACTGATTCAACAAAATACTGGTCAATAACTTTATTAAGGGGATGGAGGGAAATGAATTACATGGAGAGTGAGAGAGCTATCATATTTCCCCCTTAAGTCAATAAATGAAAAAAAAATTGCATATTTAGGAATACAAGAGTAAATAGTAGGAAAACAGCCAAAAGTCTTGATGTATAAAACTATTTGAATATAATATATAAACATAAAATATGTACCTTTAGGAAGAGGGACTAAAGAATGGGAAAGGCAATGTTATATTTCCTTTATAAGCCTAATTGTATTTTTGGCTTTCAAAACTATGACTATATACTATATTAATTTAAAAATATACTTAATAATTTTATAATTTTAAAATTAGAATTAAAAATCTCTATGATGGCAAGATGCAATCAACATAAAGGAACACTAGAGACTATAAGAATAAAGCTCAAGTAAGTACCTGGCTTCAAGCCAAACATTCACAAACCACCCTATTCATTTAAATCTTTACATTCTTGTGGAAGTATGCTTTCCTCTCACTTTGTAATTATATCACTTCAAAAATCAGAAGTCGTACCACCACTGCCTTGATGTTGAAAAAACATCTAATATTCTAATATTCTAATTTCTCTGATTTATCACAGGAACAAATGAAAAAGACTTCCTTTATCAATCTTTTCATGACTGATCAAATCCTCAATTTCTACACCATGCTTTCACTCTTTGGAATCTATCTGAAATGCTTTGGTCTAATCAAACTAATACCCACTGTTTTTTATACTAATATTTACCCACTTGAGGTAAATACACAAACACAGCATAAAATTTCTTCTTCCAATAAAGGCAATTCTTCTGAATGAAAGATTTCACTTAATGCTTCTTAAAAATGCATATCTGTATACTAAAAGAATGTATTTTCTGGTTATAGATCTAACACTTTTACTACAATGATTCCAAACCCTCTCATAATTACCTTTGAATTTGGCTTTTAGGGGTAACTGGGTAATGGGCATTAAGGAAGGCATTTGATGTAATGGGTGTTATATGTAATTGATGAATCCCTAAATTCTACCCCTGAAACTAATAATAAAGTATATGTTAACTAAATTGGATATAAATAAAAAATTTTTAAAAAGATAAGCAACACGCCCAAAACCATTAGTTTTAAACCTTCCTGAACCAGATACGCCTGGGCATACATTTAAGGAAGTTAATACTAGTCAAGCAAGCAATTCATTTACAGGTAATCACTACTTAGTATACACATAACCAAACCATGTGTTGTTTTTTGGCTTTAAAAATACACAAACTGGTTTAATAAAAACGAATTCAAACACGGCATTTAGGAAAAGCAATTTGTTTACCTCTGTTGGTTTGTAGCAGTCTACAAGAGCTTCCTANTCATGTGTTGTTTTTTAGGCTTTAAAAATACACAAACTGGTTTAATAAAAACGAATTCAAACACAGCATTTAGGAAAAGCAATTTGTTTACCTCTGTTGGTTTGTAGCAGTCTACAAGAGCTTCCTAGAATGAAATACACAGAAGGTAAGTTTGAGTATTTGAAAATCCAGTATCATTTTAAAAGTGAAAGTAAAAATCATTTTCTCTTCATGGTATTATTCTATACATGGTAAATGCAGATTTCCTATCAACAATCTAGAATCACACTTCATTTCAGCACCCATCGGGTCATCTCAAAGATATCAGAAGTTGTACATTACTATGCATGAATGCCTTGTATTCTTCAGAACACACAAGCGCCTTTCCTTTGGCCTACCAACTGGTTAATAATAAACCATATATGCTTAAGTCGAGACAGCCTGTGGGAAATGGTAATGATTAGCCCGGACATGGAAAGCCAGGGGCCTGGCTGTGATTCAGCCACAAACGGCCTTGTCACACCTCTGCAGACCTCAGTGTCCTCGCATGGAAACCACAGCGGGTGGCCTGATGTTGGCCAAAGCCCCTTTGAAGTTCTCAATTTAAAAAAGAGACAAAAAGCCTTTTATAGGCCATTACATTTTTTATAGAACCTGGTGCCTACTTTATTGTTTCTAACTTTCATAACTAGATGCTATCATGTTCCAACTAAATTTACCAATAAGAAATGATCACTAAGCTGTGACTGTTCACCACACAAGGGACACTAGTAATTATTAACACACTGAGCACATCAATACATTAAAATGTGCCCTTTAATTGCCTTTAGAGATCACTTGCCATTGGTGATGACCAACAGCCATTAGCAGTAATTATCAGCGAACATTAAGAGCTATGACAGGTCAGAAGCTAATTGGTTTTAGAAACTCCCAAACACAGATATTAAAATGATAGACCTGACCTCTTGTGGGAAGGGAAATAAATGTTGTACTTCTCTGGACTGAGGAAACAGGAGACAGTTTCAACATCCATTGTTGTAGTAGGAGGTTGCCAGGTGAGTGTACTCTAATAATATGTCTTTACTTAGGTTGTAAACAATCTTCTCTAGAAACTGATTTCATGGGTGATATAATCCACAATGGGGAGACCAGAGTCCTGGGCTTGGGTCTTCCAGGTCTGACCCAGCACCTTTCCTCTGATACAACGGAAGAGCATCACTTCCTTTCCTGGTAAATGGATTTCTGGAAGCAGAACCAGCTCTTCCTCCAAGAAGATGTAGCTACAGAAGCTCATATCCAGTAGGCAGTTTGAGAACTGACTAGTCAAGAACTGCCTTACCATCAGAGATGCAGTGCAGGGGAATGGATACCTAGCACCCCCTGCTTTCCTCTCGGCCCACTGCCATCCATTGGGTCCTGGTGATAACACCACCCTATGGCAGGATCGGTGCATGCCAGGCTCTGGATATGCAAGCCGATTCAAGCACCCACAATGGGCAAGTTCTAGATTTTGAAACCTGCTTACCCGTAATTTTAAAGCTCTCTCTTCTTCACTGTCAGCATCAAGAAGATCATCAATGTCAATTTCTACTTCTGGCATTTCTTCTTCCTGGTGTGTGTGGGGGGGCAAATGGGAAGGCATTCTATTTAGTGAGAAACTTCATTGCACCAAACCAATTTAGTTAACTTCAATAAATAAGTAGATCATTAATGAAGGGGGGGATCAACAATGGGGGGTGGGGAGAGACCAGATGGAAGAGGAGGGAAAGGAGGGGATGCGGAGGAAGTAAGAGAAAGAGAGAAAGAGGGGAGAAAGGGGAAGCCAGAAGAAAAGGGAAGAAAAGGAGGGAGGGTGTAAGTGGGAGGAAGAAGGGGGAAAGGAAGGGAGAGGGGAGAGGGAGCAAAAAAGATTTGAGTCATAAAACAGTAGAAAGTAATATTACAAAGATGACAATTTCCTATGTTCTGGTAGAAAACTACAATTATGAGTATATTACATTATGTATATTATATTATGATTATATATGATTGTATTATGATTATATATTATATGTGATTATATTATATATGATTATATATATATTATGAGTATATTATATCATGAGCAGATTATAGAAAGAGAAGTGAGAGTTGCAGTGTCCTACCCAACATCTACCCTTTGCTTGGTGGCTACCTGATCTTTATTCCAGGTCCGTGTCTCCCTTTACAGCTCTGGGTCTGGGAGGAGCCTGGTTCCTCAGATTTCTGAGGCCTGGTGCTTGAGTCAGGATCACCAGAGCTCCAACTACTGAGTCCAAAGAGGACGGGAAATCCAACTGAGACCCATGGGGGTCCTGGGAAAAGATGCCCTTTGCACAAGAAGCATCCCTGCTCCCTCCTTCTAAACTGGGAGTGGAAAGAAGAAGCTCATAGCCATAAATTACTGGCAGCCAGCATGCAACCATGAAGGGAGTGAGCCTGATTCACGGGGGGCAGACTAAGGGGAAATAAGAACACAGGGTCCTGGACAAGTCACTGAGTCACTGAGTCAAACCACCCCTGAAGCCCACCTACCTTTAAGAAAATCCCTATTCCAATTTCAGCCAATGTGAGTGAAGTGTAATATTCCGGCAGACAAAGACATCCAACCCAGAACAGAGGGCAAGAAAGTCTGGCTGGAATGTGGTGAAAGATGTCCCCAATTTGGAATCTGTACTTCCACCCCAAAGTAGGTCTTTTCTACCTCTCACTTCTGCTATCTGATCTGTGCCATTCTGAGAATACTAAAATATAATGGCATTTTCGAAAGTGCCACAATTTTGCATGTCACCTTCCTGGTAGGAGTCGCCTCCTCCCCAGCTCCTCCCTGTCTCAGGGATGGGTCTGCAAAAGCTAGAGAGAGACCTTGATGAGGGACATCTGGGGTTAGCCGCTTGGTGCCGGCTGCATCACCTGGTCTTCCAGGGCAAGGCTCATTTCCTGAGTATCTCCTTTCTAGTAAGATGCATATACTAATAGTGCTCAACCATTCTTTTTTTTCTATTCCAATAAAGAAGAGGACGCAAGCATTTGGAGGAAACTAAGGAATATGATATACTGCTGTGAAATGATAAGAAATGTATATATTGGTCTCTATACCAGGTTCCTGGCACAGGGCTCCCAAAACCCTTATGAATGGTGGTGCCAACATTTGTTCTAACATTTAGTCTCTGACCCCAGTTCCTGACACAGAGCTCCTAAATCCCTTAAAATTTCCTGCCTGGTAGGAATACCTTCAGTTCTAATGAGGTGACTCTTGGTGGGCTTCTGGATGGGGGCTGGTCACGAGAATGACCGAACCATGACTGAAAGTTTGGAACTTTCCACCACACCCCTCACCCATCCTCCTGGAAGGGGAGAGGGGCCAGAAATGGAAGTAGGTACAAATGAAGCCTCTATCCAAGTGAGGCTGTGGAGAGGATCCCAAAGCATCCCACCATGTACTTTGTGGTCAGGACGCTGGGAAAGACCACACTGGGTATGTGTGCTACTTCCGTCCGTCCATGGCTACCAGCCTCCCTGGCTGCCACCACGTCTCCTCCCCCCACAAGCTGGCGCTCTGTCACCCTGAGCTGACCATGCCCCACCTCCTATTTTTCGGTGTTTGTGAAGTCCCAGCTGAAAGGAGTCATTTAGGAACCCACGAACAAATGGGTGCTACAGCTCTCGAGGGCCTACTGGACTTTCCACAGCGGAAGGACAGGTGAGAACTGAAACACCGACAAAGAAACTCACCGGTTTCTGAAACAGCCGGCAGCGCACAAACACAAACCACAGCTAGGGAGCTACAGTGTAGACGGACCCCACAGGGAAACTCCTCAGGCCCATGAATGCCGAACCAATGGCCATTGGAACAGAGCCCAGCGCACACTGACTTATGTTCTGGTGGCTAGAAATTAATTCAGTTACACCCACGGTACAGTATGGCTTTAAAAACTACCATAAAAGGCCAAAATACCCACAGCCTGTTTCAGCTGCTTCTACTCAAGAAAAGCTAAGCAAAAGAGATAACCCCACAAGTTCCTATCTGACAACCCACACAGAATCCTCCTCAGTTTCTCTACTCCTTCCCCCAAAACAGTCCTCTGGGTTTGGCATTAATATCTGGTGAGGACAAAAAGTCTATATTTAAGTCAAGGTTCAATGTCCTTGAGCACGGGAAGTAGGATATAGAACCTGCTCGAGGAATCACAGCTAAGGGAAGCTCAATGACTGCTATTCCTACAGGAAATGAAAGAGTAAGTAGGTAAGGCTCTCCTCAGAAGAGTATGGCTGCAGGTTTCCCTGCAAACATTATTCAGCTCTGATGCCCTGCCAAATTCGGCCAAATGGGCCTTTACTTGTGTAGCAAGGCAGAGCCCCACCCACGCGGGAGGCATCCACCATACTCATGAGGAATGCTCCGCTCTCCCTCAGACACTACATTTGACCCATTTTCTCCAACCCGCGAGATCTGAGCTGTCCAATATGGCAACCACATGTGGTACTTTCATTTAAATCACTAAATGAAATCCAATTAAAAATTCAGTTCTGCAGCCACATTACTCACATTTCAGTGCCCCGTGCCCACACGTGGCCCATGGCTCCTGCACAGATGTGGAACCTTTCATTCCATTGGGCAGGATGGCCCTAGAGTCCACTTACCCTCTGGCCCAGACATTGGGAAGCAAAGCCTCCTTCCCTCTCAAAGGAGCTTGACAGGAGTAGAGAGAACTCCCCGTATCACATGGTCACTACCAGTACCAAGGGTATATGGCAGGGAAAACCTAGGCTTGGCTTTCCTGATGCAAATTGTCTTCACCCACTGAGTAATTATAGCAGTCATTGGGCATGGACACTTTCTACCAACCTATGGTGCTTCTCATCACCCCCATCCTGATCTGTCAGTGGCTAGAAGGAGTTCAAGCTCTGTGTGCACACCAGAAGGATGGAGTAGGGGTGTGTTCTGGAGGTCAGTGATGGCAAGACCAAAGCCTGGGCACAACGACATAGAGACACAGGGCACAGAGGTAAACAAGGGGGAGTTCCAGGGAGCAAAGAATGATCTAGTATCAAGTAGAGAATCCTATGTATTTTCAGTATTTAAAATTTTTAATGAGGAGCCCTGAAATATTCTACATTTGATTGAAGTTCTCTTTGGCGCTATTAAATATACAGAGCAGTGAATAAATAACACACCGAATAAATAACTTCAGTGACAGATCACGTCACTGACAAGGGAGTAAACACCGCCACAGCTCACTCTGCTGTCCTAGAGTTTGGTTGTGTTTGAGGATTTCCCCCACATTAAAAAGAGACCGGGGTTATGGTGACACTAAGTGAAATCATCTCCTCAGGCTCCCTGGGATAAGTCGTCAGGTTACATATTCCCCTTTTAGTCAGAGCCCTTCCTGTTGGTACCTACAGAACAAGCCCCTTGATCATCACCCCACATCTTCCTGGTCATACATCTGTTGAGAACCCACTATCTGCAAGGCATTGTGAGTCAGGCCCTGTGAGACTCAGCCTGGGAGGGACTGTCAGTCTAAACTCGAAGCAAAATAACATACAATGGCACCCAAAGAGAAAGACAAACCCAAGTGCTTGAGTAATCAAGGAGAGGGATGGGCACCTGGGTGGCTCAGTGGGTTAAACCCGCTGCCTTCGGCTCAGGTCATGATCCCAGAGTCCTGGGATCGAGGCGCATCGGGCTCTCTGCTCAGCAGGGAGCCTGCTTCCTCCTCTCTCCTCTCTCTCTGCCTGCCTCTCTGCCTACTTGTAATCTCTCTCTGTGTGTCAAATGAATAAATAAAATCTTTAAAAAAAAAAAAAAGGAGAGGGAAACCTTCCACCAAGGGCTGCCTGAGAGGGTTTCACCAAGGAGCGTGTAAGCTGGCCTTGAGGAGGGGCAGGATTTGGACAGGGTTAGAGGGGGAGGGAGATTACCCACAAGAGGCAAAATGGTACACAGGAGGCAAAAATACAATGTGAGTTGTAAACATGGAGTGTAGAAAGGTCCTTGACCTGGGAGTCTGGCAACTCTGTGTTTTCCATTTTAATGCCTATGGCGAGCATATGGATTACAGAAATAAGCACTAAGGCACTATAGTGAGGGACACTATAAGGAGTAGTGGGGAGCATGGCAAACTGGAAAAAACATACCCTGAAGAAAGACAGCAAAGAACGCTCCGTTCCTGCCAACTAGTGCCGCCGGGTTTTCTAACTTTTCAGAAGTTGAAAATACAGACTTTTTAATATAAAAATATTGCAATATTTTAGAAGTTGGCTAACAAATCCTTAAAATCCTGTAAAGGACAAACAAAATCCATCACCCTGAAGGCTGCAGTTTTTCCTCGTCCTGCAGAGACTAGCCCACGGAGGGCTCTAGAGCAAGGGTGGAAAATGCCAGAAGGGGAGCCCGCCTGGCCGTAGGGCTTCAGGCAAAAAGGAGGAGGTGAGGAGATGAGGAGGCTGCTGAGAAGCACACACTCATCCCACTGTGAGCAAACCGGGCTTGAATGAGTTGTGGCAAGAATGAAAAGATCTTAAACCGTGATTAACAGGGAGGGAAAACACGGCATTTGGAGGTGACCTGGGTGGCGGATGAGGGAGAAGGAAAAGGTGAGAGAAGATCCAGGTGTTGGAGGAAAACGCGGTAATAAGGAGCACTTCTGGGACCTGGAGGGCAGTTCATACGCAGTAAGCAGTTCAGAGGTAAGCCATCGGCAATCCCCTCTCCCCCCAGCTCCTAGCTCGGGAGCAGACATGGGAAACACGGGACCTCATGTCGCCACCACAAAGGGACACACTGCAAAGCTGAGCAGCAGAGGCCCAGCTCTGTGCAGGCAGAAGCTGCAGCCTGGAGGCGGCCACCTTGGCTGGGAGCGCACAACAGGCCCGGGCTCGAGGACACACTCAGGCCACCCATGCAGGCTCCCAAAGCTCGGCCGGCCAGCCTGTGGGAACACACACACCCTTGTGCACGCGCACACTCTCATGTACTCTCATGCATGCATACACCCTCTCCCACGTGCATCACACACACTCACACACACACTTGTGCACACTCATGCACGTTCTCACATATGCACACACGCACAGGCTCACATACACCCACACCCAGTCTCACATGCACACACACTCTCATGTGCACACACTCTCTTTTTTTTTTTAAGATTTTATTTATTTATTTGACAGAGAGAGATCACAAGTAGGCAGAGAGGCAGTCAGAGAGAGAGGAAGAAGCAGGTTCCCTGCCGAGCAGAGAACCCGATGTGGGCCTCGATCCCAGGACCCTGAGATCATGACCTGAGCTGAAGGCAGAGGCTTTAACCCACTGAGCCACCCAGGCGCCCGTGCACACACTCTCATACGAACACACTCACAGGCTCACACTCTCTCATATGCACAAACTCATATATACACACTCACACACTCTCCCATGCAGTCTCCCATGTGCACACACATGCATGCACACACACTCTCACATGCACACATTCACACACTCACATGTGCACACTCTCTCAGATGCACACACTCACATGCTCACACACTCTCATGCACACACATTCACATACCATATGTACACACACTTCTAACTTGCCAGAAAATTTACACCATGAACCCTGTCCAGTGTGGCGTCAAGTGCGTTTGTATTAAAAAATATATATATACAAATGCTCACTTCTCTCCACGGCAGTGATGGGGGCAGGAACACTGGGGCTAAAACAGCTTGAACATAGATTCTGGTTTTTCAGCTCTGTGACCCACAGCCTAATGGCTCCCTGGAAATGCCAGAGGCTCACAGTTCTCGGCAAGCCTCCAGCTCCAACAGGGCTGTGAAGTGCCATGGGATCGGAGCCTGTGACCCTGGCAGGCGCGGATGGACACACGCGGGGCGGGACACGCAGGTGGCAAGGGCAGGGATGGGCATCTCTCACGGGACAGCCAGGGGCCAGGCTGGGCCTCCTTCCTAACCTCAAAAGGAGTGACATTAGCTATCACGCTAAATTCATGCTGTGCACTTGAATTCCGTTGGCTGGGTGCTTTCCGGTTCATTTGCAATTTTGATTTGACTTTATAACTGGAAAAACCATTAGCATCAAGAGTTATGCTTGGTTTTAAGTGGCACATATTTAAATATTATAATACTACATGTTTAAATCAGCCCTGGAAACTGCCAGGAATCTTTTCCACTGAAAAAGGAGTCTGGCCGGCCTACCTGCACATCGCTGTGGAATTTCAGAACACAGGGGATGAAGAGAGGACCCTGGAAGCTTCCAGAAAGGGAACAAGTCACACAGAGGCAGACAGAGAATCGGCATCATCTGGCAAGGGAGCAGTAATTTCAAAATCCTGAGGGGAAACGATTTCCAAATGGGATGCCTCCATGCCCACAAACTGCCAACTGAGAGTCAGAGAAACACCACAGACGTTTCAAGACACCTCAGGTTTTACATCTTAATAGATGTGCCTCCCATCTGGGGAAGAAGTGCTCCAATAAAACAAAGAAAGAAACTAGGAGAGGCATCTGTGGCTGCCGATGGTGCAGGCCGGAGGGCATACACGCAAATCAAGCCTGAGGAGGGTACCCAGGGGGCTGGGAAGTGAAGAACAAAGCACATGGGGCCTCAAAAGCTGGGAAGCTGAGCAGAAAGAACAGAGCCAAGCTTACTGGGTAACACAGGCTTGCAGACCAGCACACACCTGCCTGGGTGGCCAGGCATTCAGAGCGGCTGGAAGAGGATGGCCTCACGTGGAACCAAACTGGGGGAAACACGTGTAGGTCATCCCAGCTCCAATGCCCTTGGTAGGTGCTATGATCCCATGTTACCAATCTTTCCCTAATACCCACTTCGTTTAAAATTTAAATAAGCTTCAAGGGTTGAAGCTGGCTCCGAGCCATACAGTAATATCTCCCAAACTCTACCTTTAAATAAAAAAATGAACGAGCCTAACCAAACCTGATCTTGTGGCAAAGGGATAGTTGCGATAACGTCCACGGAGGATGCTATTCTTGCCGCCCAGAAGAGCAAGTCTGCACCTCCCTGGACCCCACACACCCCACAGCTGAAGTTCATCTCCGGAGCACTGAGACCTGAGCACTGTCACCACCCACATCCATCTTGCACCCCACACAGAGCGCCACCCCTTTCCTCTCGGTCAAGAAAACATGATGTGGTACAGGCGAGCAATACTGACGCTATTTGATAAACACCATAAACTCTGTTTTAATTTGTTGATAATTCACTTGCTTGATTTGGTACTTCTCACGATTATCACTGAGCAAATGACTTGTCAACACAGCCTCATGTCACAGCAGCCCAGGGGAGAGCTGCCACCTTGACAATCAGCAATAGAAAATGAACACCAACTCATACATAGAAAGACCGGCGTTACTGGTCCCATGAGGTTATTCTAGAATTGGGCACATCTACGGCAAACGCTAAGAGCACCAGGCGGACCCACGCGACATCTATTGATCGCATACCTAAAAGCACTTTCTAGATGCCAGAGAGAAAGAACAGACAACTGACAAGAACACCTGTTCTTGAGGAGAT
Organism: Ailurus styani; assembly: GCA_002007465.1. Lineage (NCBI taxonomy): Eukaryota > Metazoa > Chordata > Mammalia > Carnivora > Ailuridae > Ailurus > Ailurus styani. The sequence continues at coordinate 234,274 of LNAC01001087.1, forward strand.
CAAACCCTGGGAGGGAAGACAGGCAATAAACACGTAAGGACCGTACACAGCACAGCAAATGGTGATAAATACTTTGGAGGAAAAATAGGCAGAGGGGAGGGACCGGGAATAGCAAGGCTAGAATTTTACCTCGGGTGAGAGAAATACCCGAATAAAAGACCTTGAACTTGAAGAGAGTTAGGGAAGCCGGGTCAGATGTCTGGAGGAAGACCTCGAGGGGAACTAGCAAGTGCCCAGGCGTATCTGAGAAACTGCCAGGAGTCAGGGGTCCCAGAGTAGGCTTGGGGTGGCGCCCCTGTGAAGGCGGACTTGTCCCCCGCGTGAGAGAAAAGCCACTCCGAGTGGGAGCAGAGTGGTGGCGTGACCTGAGTCACCTTGTGGAAAGGATCACGCTGGGCTGTGCGAGGTGTGGGCGTGAAGACAGTCCCCCTTAGAGACGGCAGAAACCCCCTGGTAAGAGACCAGGCGACAGAAGCGCACTATGTATTCTCCTCCTCCTGGGGTCACGGCTAATCCAGACTCAAAGAGCAGACTGCGCAGGCGCAGCGCCGGCGGTCCCTCAGGCTGCAGAGCTAGAGTGCCCTGCAAGGAGCCATATCAGGTGCGCGCCGCCCAAGCAGGGGCGGCAGGTGGGCTCCGGCGTGGGTGGGAGCCGCTGGCACGCACACGCGGGAGTCGAGGGCCAGCACTTCGGTGAGGGGGTGCCCAGGCTGAGAAGTCAGGGGGGCCGCTGAGATGCTACGGAAAGGAGCTGCGTGGGAAAGCAGCAGGACGGCACCGAGCTGAGCCAGAGAGGTGCTCCCCCCACCCCCGCAGGCTCCGAACGCGGTTCCCCGGCCCGCCCGTCCGTGTCAATTGTTCCTCCACCGAAGAAGGGCTATGCGCGGCAGGCCTCTGCCACCCCCAGATCTCTGCCCCTCCTAAAAGCCAACATGGAGCAGTTCGTTTTCACAGGTGATCATGTCTGGAGAGGGAGGCTGGAGAGAGACAGACCCAGGTTCAGTTGCATTCCTGCCACTTACAACCTGTCCTAACCCTTGTTTTCCACACCTGTAAGATGGGGCCGACTATAAAAAGCCATCGTGATGGTGCCTGGGCTTGTCGCACACACTCAAAGAGCAGTAACACAACCTCAAACATGGCTAAGGTTTCTGAGCATGTCTGATTAGCAGATCCCTTTTTCAAAAAATTTAACATGGGCGCCTGGGTGGCTCAGTGGGTTAAAGCCTCTGCTTTCGGCTCAGGTCATGATCTCAGGGTTCTGGGATGGAGGCCCGTAACGGGCTCTCTGCTCAGCAGGGAGCCTGCTTCCTCCTCTCCCTGTCTCTCTGCCTGCCTCTCTGCCTACTTGTAATCTCTCTCTCTGTGTCAAATAAATAAATAAAATCTTTAAAAAAAAATTTAACATAAATGTCTCTTCTGGGGCATCTTTCACTCCTTATGCCTGAAAATTGCATGTAAAGACCTAACACATCACCAACTTACTCAAAACCACGAGGATTAAAAGGGGGGAATGTATGTAAGCAAAAATCCCCAGAGGCAGAGCTTTCTGGAAACAGTAACACTTTGCATTTCTGCATAAAAAGCGCTCAACATGCATGGCTGGTCATGAACAATGCCAAAGTGACAAGAAAAAAAAATCAGAAGTTGTGCTCCTAAGCAGGTATTTGACAATAAGGGAGAGCTAAGGCAGTTCACGGAGATGGCGAGGACAGCCTTCTCCGCCACGGCAGAACAGATGTCCTGAAGGTTCTGGCTGCACTGAACAGACGGCCTTCACCCCCGTGCCCCGTGTCCTGACTCACAGCAGGGGGACGCCTCTAGGTCCCCAGCCCCCCACAGCAGCACCTGCATCACCAAGAGCACCACGTGCAAGCTCCCAGGCCAGTGCGGAGGGGGCTGGTTGGGCACACACACTCGAAGCACGTCAGGCAGAAGACAGGCGGGATCAGGTCAAGAACGTGGGCAAGACAGCTGGGCCATGAGCTCAAGTTGCTACTGGGCTGCAGGCAACAGCTAAGGACGCGGGGAGAGAATGAAGGGCTGTTCCAGAAGAGAGGGCTGGTGTCACCCATGGAGAGCAAGAGGCAATGGACGTGCAGCCTGCCCCTAAGAGGTCCCACTTGGCTATGTCCTGCTTCTCTTCCCTTTAGTACGGCCTCCTCCCTTAACACGGCCGAGACTGTCTTCTGATAGATGATGATCCATTCCTGCACTTAAGGGTCAAACAGAACTCTTCAGGCTGGAAACACTCAGACCCAGGGTGTCACTAAGGCAAACGCCTGTTCTGACTCAGTTCTTAGCACTATCAAATCCGTCACCACACTGCTCATGACTCAATCGTTCCAATGGGAATCCAGGTGACCAGGGCGTTAGGATTATGGGAATACAGAATATTGAATCCAGACATTTTTCCCATCTCCTATCTTGGGAAAGCTGCTACATTTGCCATGGTTCAGGGTTGACAGGTACAAAGAAGAGTAAGACTAAGAAGGTGATGTAGAGCTGCCAAATTTGGAAGACATGCCAGGCACTGAAAAGAAGTTGTGATTCCCACCTGGAGACTTCCAGGCACGGTGCACTTGCAGTTGGGAAGACTATGGGTGAAATGAGCTCTTAAGCCACAAAAAAGTCATGGAGGAACCTTATATACCTATTGCTAAGAGAAAGAAGCCAACGGGGAAAGGCTCCATTCCATAGGATTCCAACCATATGACGTTCTGGAAAAAGGCAAAACTATGGAGANGTTAGGATTATGGGAATACAGAATATTGAATCCAGACATTTTTCCCATCTCCTATCTTGGGAAAGCTGCTACATTTGCCATGGTTCAGGGTTGACAGGTACAAAGAAGAGTAAGACTAAGAAGGTGATGTAGAGCTGCCAAATTTGGAAGACATGCCAGGCACTGAAAAGAAGTTGTGATTCCCACCTGGAGACTTCCAGGCACGGTGCACTTGCAGTTGGGAAGACTATGGGTGAAATGAGCTCTTAAGCCACAAAAAAGTCATGGAGGAACCTTATATACCTATTGCTAAGAGAAAGAAGCCAACGGGGAAAGGCTCCATTCCATAGGATTCCAACCATATGACGTTCTGGAAAAAGGCAAAACTATGGAGACAGTGGAAAGATCAGTGGTTGCCAAAGGCTGGGGGAGAAAGGAGGGATGAACAGGTGGAGCACCAGACAGTTAAGGGTGCTGAGATTGTATGACATTGTAATGGTAGATAAATGTCCTTAGGGTCAAGTCCATAGAAGGTACAACACAAAGAGTGAGCCCTGATGAAAACTCTGGAGTGTGGCTGATAAAATTATATCAAAATCCTTTTTTTAAAAGATTTTATTTATTTATTTGACACAGAGAGAGAGATTACAAGTAGGCAGAGAGGCAGGCAGAGAGGGAGAGGAGGAAGCAAGCTCCCTGCTGAGCAGAGAGCCCGATGTGGGCCTCGATCCCAGGGCCCTGAGATCATGACCTGAGCCAAAGGCAGAGGCTTTAATCCACTGAGCCACCCAGGCGCCCTCAAAATCCTTTTTGAGTGGAAGGCAGGCAGGCCAGGACAAGGGGTTCCCCCTGCCACCTGGCCCCTGCCCTAAGAGGAAATCACCCTTAAAAGGATTTTACGCCACCGGAAGGAGCCCTCCACCCTTTCCCACCTATAGATAGGTGACAAAAACCTGATTGGATGACAGGTGCAGGGGGTGGTAATCAGATTAAAACAGCCTGCCAACAAGCCCATAAAAGCCCCTAGACTTAGGAACTCTGGTGGCAACCGCTCAGGTCCCCTCCCCTCTTGGGAGCCACTGTATATCACTTTGCTATCACTCAATAAACCCTGCTTTGCTGCCCACCACAAATACACTAGGCCCAAATACACAAATACGTCTACATTAAATCATCTCTTGCCTGAATTATTACAGGTTTCTTCCAACGGCTGCCACACACCCAGTCTNAAGGGGTTCCCCCTGCCACCTGGCCCCTGCCCTAAGAGGAAATCACCCTTAAAAGGATTTTACGCCACCGGAAGGAGCCCTCCACCCTTTCCCACCTATAGATAGGTGACAAAAACCTGATTGGATGACAGGTGCAGGGGGTGGTAATCAGATTAAAACAGCCTGCCAACAAGCCCATAAAAGCCCCTAGACTTAGGAACTCTGGTGGCAACCGCTCAGGTCCCCTCCCCTCTTGGGAGCCACTGTATATCACTTTGCTATCACTCAATAAACCCTGCTTTGCTGCCCACCACAAATACACTAGGCCCAAATACACAAATACGTCTACATTAAATCATCTCTTGCCTGAATTATTACAGGTTTCTTCCAACGGCTGCCACACACCCAGTCTCATCCCTCTCTTGGTCCAGTCTCTGCTCTGTAGCCAGGGTAGCAACTTTAAGAACACAAATCTGGCATTGCCCTGCTGAGGACCTTTCGGTGGCTTCCCATCAGTCTTAAACCCAAAATTCCTAGCACAGCTTACATGGCGTGCTGGGTACCTGCCGCCTACCCACCGCCCTGCCCCGTCCCTGATCCCTCAACATGCTCCCCACTGAGGCCTCCACAGGGTCTTTGCACATGCACGTGCAGTATGCCCTTCTCATTAGCTGAAGTCAACAGCCACTTCCTAAGGGGAAACTTCCTTGGTCTTGCTTGTGCCAAGGTCAGCCTCCCCACCCTTGAAACTGTATTCCTAAGACCACATGCTTCTTTGTTGCAGGTACCACACAGGTAAAATTTTACATTTGTTGGTGTCCCTCCCTAAACTGCAAATCCCCAGAGCAGTGCCTTACACAGCGTCTGGGACATGGGAAGCCCTTGCTAATCATTTCTTCAATTAAAGACTGAACAATTCACTGAGTTAGGTCTTAACCTCACCGCAGTTTTACAGAAATGTTTTTGAGTATCTTGACTCCGGGGCTGAGGGCTTAGTTTCAAACTCAGACAAGCTGACCCCAATCTGCACGGCTTTATGCCAACATGTGTGTTCTACACCTTTCAGGATGCAGCCGTGCTGAGCAAAAGTTTTGCCCCTGCTGATTTCACTGACTGTGGGAGCACCATGGGAATGGCAGAGGCCTTTCCGGAGTACTGGACGGCAGCCAGAGGGCCCTCCGGGGACTGCCTCACTGTCACGGCTTTGGGCGTTCCAACACATCAGAAATAGCCAAGGCACTCACCAATCTGGAACCCAGGAGGTGATTCCAAGTTTCCATGGGACACACCCTTTGTGAAATACACACGAATGCAGTCAGGGTCCTAGGGTAAGTTTGGGAAATGACTAACCATGTCCAGAGAACGTGCTAAACCCCCAGCTGGAGACCTGAGCCTCACACGTTACAAACATGGCAGAGATGGTTGGTGTAAGTACTGCTATTCCCTGGGCCCATCACAGAAAATCCCACAGCCACACCCAGAGGGTATGATCCAAAGGGACAGGCAGCCAGGGTCTGGGCAAGGGACCAGTGTCTGTACCAGTCTATACGACCTGCTGGTCAGCAGTGAGAATGGGAACTGGACAGATCTACCCTAGGGTGTTTCTTAGGAGAAACCTAAGTCTTGGACAGAGAAGGATTCAAGATTATAAGGGAGCGGGGGAAAGGCCAATTGTTCTACAGAAGCAAGTAATTAGGACCCTGACATCTTGAGAAGTGGCTCTGATATACTGCCAGTCTCCCGGGGCTAAAATAGAGTTTATTTAAGATCTGGTGCTTTGGAAACTTAACTGATTTTTAATTGCACGTCTAGTAAATTTTTTTGTGACTGCTCTCCTATAAAAGTACTCAATTTTTTAAATGTCAACTGGTTTCAGCCATGCCAGTGAATATTTAGAGTGTACTTAAAGAGAGTGGTAAAGGGTCCCCATGGGACTCGATGGAGCAGTACAAAAGAAATCAAAGGTGTGGAAAATTCCGGGTGTGTGATCAAAGCAGCGGGAATGAGTCAGAGTTCCTTCTTCGATTGTTGACTCCCCACTTGAAGAGCCTACTTCCAGAGCACTCCGCAGCCAGAAGCAGGAAGTGCTCTTTCTCAAGTCCTCGCCCGCAGAACACCTGCCCCAGAAGCCCCTGTGAAAATGCAGCTCCCCAAGAGCCACTGGACCCAGCGCGTAAGGAGGCACTCACAGTCTACACAGTAACGGGAGCCACAGAGGATTCACAATCCAATTAGTTTGCTTCAGAAGGGGTTGAGTGTCTTTGCAGAGAGGGAAGACATTCCAGGACAGGAAGAGCCACTCCTCACATCCGGTCGCTGATCTCCACTCCCCATCTAGAACCTTCATTCTACCGTTATGGGCTGGGTGCTGAGGATTCCACCATCCGCAAGACATGAGACCCCCACCTGCCATTTGGGGAGCAAGACAAAGGCAGCTACACAGAAGAACACTGTGGAAGGTGGTTTGGCTGTGGAAGCAAAGCTCAGTCACATAAGCGAGAAGCGGCTGCTCCATCCTGACTCAATCAGGGGCCACACAAGGACCGATCCCTGCCCAAGGCCACTGTTGCTCGGCCACTGCTCATCTCTGCTTCTCCTAGACCCTCTGTGAACAGATGGCACTGCTGGGCTCACCTGAGTGTCCCTAAGCTCCTGCTGGGGGCTCCATTTTGAAAATGGGTCAAAAAACCCATCTTCCGCAGCGTTTGTCATTGTACAGGTCTTCAACACAGGATGAGGCCAGATCAGGGAGAATGCCAAGGAAAAACAAAGCTCTGGCAGGGGAACTGAGCCCTCCGCACACCTCTCGCCGTGGAGCAGCCCTCCTGTCCCTGCAGAGGGAGGTCTTCTGACGTCGGGGACCCAGAGCACGCACAAACCCCTGAAGCCAGCCCTCCTCCTCACAGCCTGTGGCGACAGGGGGACAGGTGTCATAACCAGATTGTTTCCATCTGGAAAACAATGCTTCAACCACTTGGATATCCACTACCAGACATCCCGTAACACTCTGGAAATCAGCAATTTGCCAATCCTATCAAACAACCCTTTAACTCTGGGGCCACCTGCACCCATCTCCCTAATCACACTGATCCCAGGCAAGCATCGAACATTCAATTCAGTTCAAACACTCAGTGCCTTCCCCACACGAGCCCAGAGCCCCCTGGAGCCAGAGTTCCACTGGTGTGGACCTTCTGGGAGTGACTGCTGATGGAAGGAGGCACATGGCATTACTTCCTAGACAAACTCCAGCAACTGGAAGGTCAGTCTTCACCTGAACTGGATCTGTAGCAGGTTATGCTTGAATTCAATAGGCCAGAGCTGAGCTTCTTACACTGGGCTCTTCTGACTTTTTCCTCCCCAAGAAAATACTCCCCCATCTTCCGTCTCTCTGAGGCCTGAGGAAAGTGAATTCAGGAGATAATCCCTGTAAATACTGGGTTGAGATTTGAGTGCGGCCCCCCCTGCAAGGTTATGGGTCTGGGAACCAAAGGGGAGAAGCCAGAGGCAGAAGTCTGAGCCTCGGTCCCTGGCGGGTGGGAGGTCATGCTTACGTGAAGGGGCGGGGAGAGAAAGTAAAAGCATCCAGACCTTCCTTATACCTAGAACTCTCATCTGTCTTCCAAAACGCTGTCAGCCCTGATTATGAGAGAGTTTACCTTTGATTCCAGGCAAGTAGCACCAAATACAATTCCAGTCATTCTAAAAAGGCCAATTCTGTTATTCTGATTCATCGCGAAGCAAGCTTCAACGAAGAAGACGGCAAGTTGTTACCGCATCTGCATCTGTCACTTTTGCTAGTGGAAAAGACACTCATTTTAGCACACGAGTAATGGCAGATGCACAGAAAGAAAGGGATATGCCATGCTTTATTTTTAATTTCCACAAACGGATTGATCGAACTACAGATTTATTTGTCAAGGGAAAATAGCAGTGGCAAATAACAAAGGCACAAATGCCTTACACCAATCTACGTTTTTATTGCCAGAAAGAGATGTGACATGGTCAAATCTTTCCCCAAATCTTTATTTAGTTTCTTCCAGGCAGGGAATAATTTGGATTAAAGACGACATCCTCAAAACAGCCTTGCAAATTAAAAAAACCTGAAAAACAAAAATCAAAAAGTCCCTGGAACAGAAATTAGACTGAAGAATCTGATGCCTTGCTAGTCTGCTAACTTCTGACATCAATGAGCGAGGAGACAGAAGGCCTCACACCTAGTGGGCACTCCATAATTGTCTGTTGAGTGACCGACCGCATGATTTATTCTGAGCCCCAATGGCTCTTTGCACTAGCAAGCTAATTCAGTTGTTATAAAGGCAAGCAGGATGAAAGATTTATGATTGCCCAGTTACCCCGAATGACCATAAATCCTTGCCAACCTCTAGGCTGTTCCAAGCAGCCCAGCTAGTAGCTGGGTGGGCAGAATGACAGTATATTGTGATGATTCCCTCTAGAAGCCCGTGGANGCTGTGGAGGCACTCTTAGTTAGAAAGTGAAGGTCTACCAGGACTACAGTTCTCAGTCAGCCTCTGTAACACAGACCAGGAGATCCCATGCCTCCACTCACAGAGATGGGACCTTATCCCAGACAGGGACCAAGCTGAAGGAACTCAGGCCTTTCGTCCTCGGTACCCAGTACACATCAGGAGATGGGGTGAAGGTCATTTGGGCTNCCCGTGGAGGCACTCTTACTTAGAAAGTGAACGTCTACCAGGACTACAGTTCTCAGTCAGCCTCTGTAACACAGACCAGAAGATCCCATGCCTCCACTCACGGAGATGGGACCTTCATCCCAGACAGGGACCAGGCTGAAGGAATTCAGGCCTTTCGTCCTCGGTACCCAGTACACATCAGGAGATGGGGTGAAGGTCATTTGGGCTGACCACTGCCTGTGACCTGACATTGTATTAGGACCTGGATCTCCTGTCCTCTGGCCTCCCACAGCTCTGTAGTCACGGGCACGTTAAATTTCATCATGATCCCTAGCACATTAAAACCCTAAAACCCACCAAGATGTGTGTATCTGTTGTCTCCACCAGCACAGTAAGAGGTCCTCGAGGGCAGGGACTATGTCTTGTTTATTTTATAACCCTCATACTTATCTGGTGCACGTACATGCACAGTGAATTTTTATTCGGTGAATAAACGGAAGCTCTCAACGAAATAAAATACTTAGGCCTAGAACTACCTTTAGACACATTTTCTAGAATATTGAGGTTAAGAATAAGAGGAACTCAGGCGCCTGGGTGGCTCAGTCATTGGGCACCTGCCTTCAGCTCAGGTCATGATCCCAGGGTCCTGGGATCGGGCCCCGCATCGGGCTCCCTGTTCTGCGGGAAGCCTGCTTCTCCCTCTCCCATTACCCCTGCTTCTATTCTCTCTGTCGCTGTCTCTCTCTCTCTCGCTCTCTCTGTGTCAAATAAATAAATAAAATATTAAAAAAAAAAAGAATAAGAGGAACTCCTACAGCTGCATGAATACTTAATTTCCTCTTGAAATTGACCCAGAATTGGAGATAAAATGGTCATCCAGGTTTACCTAAGAAAGGCTGGCTAAAAATAGCAACTGCTCTAGCTGTGTAAGTAAAGAAAATGCAAGGGAAAACACACATATATCCTTTTGTATAACTCTTGCTTCTATTGATCGAGAGACAATGAGACAGACAGCCTCTTGGATCAATTATTGTATTTATGAACTGGCCCCATCTCACCCTTAATTTCTCTTCGATAACTATATTCAATGTGCATGAGTACTTAAGTGAGCAGACTTCTGTTTTTACTCATTGAGACGCCAAAGAACAGCATATATCTACCACCAAGCAATTTTTTAAATTTAATTATTTTTACTGAAGTGTAGTTGATATACAATATTGTATTAGTTTCATGTGTAGAACACAGTGACTCAACATGTATATACATTACAAAGTGATCTCCATGGTAAATGTAAATCCCTTCCATACAAAGTTATTACATATTATTAACTATATTCCTATATACTCTACATTATATCCCTGCACCTTATTTTTTTATGTTATAACTGGAAGTTTGTAGCTTCTGCTCCCCTTCTTCTATTTTATTCATCCATCTCCTCCCCATCCCCACCTTGTTCTGGCAACCACTGGATTGTTCTCTGTATCTATGAGTCTCTTTTGTTTTACGTTCTTGTTCATTTGTCTTGTTTTTTTTAGATTCCACATACAAATGAAATCCCAGGGTATTTGTCTTTCTCTGACTTATTTCACTTAGCATGATACCCTCTGGGTCCACGGCAAATGGCAAGATTTCATTCTTTTTTGTGGCCAAGTAATATTCCATGTACATACATACCACATCTTCTTTATCCATTCATCTATCAATGGACATGGACTGCTTCCATATCTTGGCTGTTGTCATAAGGCTAAGGGCTAATCCCTGAGACCTCCAATAGGTAAAATTAGAAGTGTGAGAACTAGCAAAGGGACTGGAAAGAGTTTTGTGCCTGGGAAGCCAGAATAGGAATGTGCCTTCAGGAAGAGGGAATGAGATCAACTGTGTCAAACTCTGAAAGTAAGACAAGGACCAAGACTGGGCCATCGGGTTGAGCAACGCAGAAGTCACAGTTACCTAACAAAGCAGCTTCGGAGCAGGGCTGGGGCGGGATCCCAGAGTTAGTTCAAGACACAATGGCAGACTGGGACTGGGTTTGATGTTCAAGAATGCAACCATCCCACCCACCATCTCCGGTTTCAAATACCTGTGGTCACCGGCGGTCTGGAAGCAGATGACCCTTCTTCTGACCAAGCAGCAGAAGTTCAAGAGCAGCCCAGCACTAAACCACAACACATACGTCATTCCCCCCATCTCATCATGCAGGCTCACACCATCACACCATCACACCATCGCAAGAAGCAGGGTGAGTGCAGTGCAGTAAGATATCATGAGAGAGAGAGAGAGGGACCACCTTCACAAACTTTTATTTCACTATACTGTTGTAACTGTTCTAGTTCATTATTATTTATTGTTGCTAACCTGTTACTATGCCTAATTTATGAATTAAACCTTATCACAGGCAGGTACACACAGGCGAAAAACACAGTATGTGCAGGATTTGGTGTTAGGCACAGTTGCAGGCATCCAATCATAGGGATGCCCTGCAAAAGAGGGGGCCACTGCACAGAAAACTTTCTCAAGTTGTTTTGAAGAGAAGGACAGGATTGCTAACTCACAGGAGGAAGTGTGGTCAAGAAAGGATTTTAGAGTTTTTTTTAGGGATGAAGAAATAATAGCATGTGTATACTCTGTGGGAAACAAACAATGCAGGAAAGTGAGGAAAAGCTACCAGAACAATATCCCTGAGTAGGCCAGAGGGTGGAGTCCACTGCAGAAGGGAGGGTTGCTTTCTTGGGCCAGCTCATCAGTTGCACTAGGAAGTGAGCAACGTGTGTAGGCACACGAGCCCATGGGGCACTGGGAGGGCCCTCCAACTGTCCCCGTTTTCTCGATGGGAAACCAGGAGGCCGAGGCGAGGCCTGCGGAACGTAGCTCCTCTGGTGTCCCAGCGAACAGGAGAGCAGCCAGCCTGGGCCTGCTCATGCACGCGGAGCCTGCCTCTAGTTCATCGTCCTGAATTTACAGTGTGTCCACGCAGAGTGGTAAGAGTGAGGAGAGCCACAAGCCAGAATCTCCACACAAAAAAGTCTGGCTAGCTCTCTTTTGTTCTCCAAGATGAAGTCCCAGCAACATGGGGGACCGTATGTAACTGGGTCCTTTACCGTGGGCCACAGGCACGTCCTTGCACATTGTTGTCTCCTCACCAAACTGGGTATTATAGTTTCAAAATAATAATAGTTCATATTTATTAGTACCACTGTACTGGGCACTGTACCAATAACTTTCACAATCAAGAATTTAATTACTGCTCATCTCAACCCTTGTAGCAGGTATTATTATTACAAATGAGGACATGAAGACTTTGAGAGGTTACAGAATTTGTCCTGGGTCAGGCAGCTTGATCCAAAGGTGATTTCAACCAAAACCATCTTTCTTCCCTCTTTAACCTGCAAGTAAAATGGGAAACCAAGGTCTGGCTAAGAGCCTTGCTGAACACTGACCCTCTTGGCCTTCACGTTCCTGTAGCTTCCTGGATGTGTTCTTGTCCGGGATAGTGGGGGATGAAAACCCCGATCAGATCTGTGATTCAACTCGACCCCACTAGGGAGGTGATAGCTGAAAGAGTCAGTAAAGAACCAGCCAGAATTAAAATTCCAAGTGGTGGTTGTCGATGTTAAGGTGTCTGTGGCTTTCAAACTCTATCCAGAGGTATGCGGGGAAAATAAAACATTCGATATTGGTCTAAAGGAAGGTTTTAAAGGTTCCAAGTGAGAGTAGCCTAGTATGTGAACTCAGAAAATGTTCCCACTGCAGGAGAAGCTAAAATAATCAATATCAACATGATAAGCTTAGCCGTCGCCAGAAATCCCTCCAACATACAAGATGGTTTGGTAATATATTACAGATGAGACTTGGGTATTTTCCTAATCCTCCACGAGGAGACTAGAACTGTTGCCAAATTCAATCAGGGACACCCAGGTGTCTTCCTTATCCAATCAAGAGACCAGAGTCCCCCTCAAATCCAATAATCATGACCATGAAAAATGGCATGAGGATGTCAATTAAGTCATCAAAGAACACTGCAAATCTTCTCTATTGCATTATGACCACTGTCGGAGTGGGCACTGTGTCAACAGAAAGAAGTATAGGAGGATGGGGAGTGAACACAAAACACTTGAAATGTATCGCTCTGCATCTGGCACTTTTGGGGAAAAGGGACCGCACAGACCCTGTAGGACTGATTTCAGTTATATCCAGAAAAACAAACGCAAAGGAGTGGGAATTTCATGAGTGAACAAAGGGTAAATTAAGTATTAAACAAGGGGAAGGTAACTCCCTTTGTTCTGTTCATCACCAACCAAGCTTCTGATTTCCATTCCCAGCTCCCAGGTGCATTGCCCACCAGGACAGCGTGCCCTGAGCAAATGACCACTGTCGCCTTCCTGCTGGACATCCCACCCATCCACTGGCAAGTCTCGTCCATCCTACCTCCAAAGAGCACGGCATCGGTGCACCCCACCCCATCCCCGCCACTAACACCATCTTGGTCCCCATCCCCCTCTCCCCCCGAGCTCTTCACTCTGTCTTGACCTCTGCCACTTGCTATTCCCCACACGGCAGCCACATGGGGCTTTTCAAAATTCTAATCTTCCTTCAAGTCATTTAGGAACAAAACTTATAGTTTCCGAATGTGTTATATAAACATTTGTGTGACCATCTGATTAAGCTATTACCAAAAGAAAAAAGATTTAAATAAATAGAGTATCTCACCACAAAACCGACAAAACCAGAAGCAGATTGATCTGTTCTAAAGTAGAAACCCTTAACGCTTTAAATCCATACGTACAAAGCCAAATTTTGACAAGACAACAAATTGTAGCAATCACCTAATGAAACAAACAAGCTCTGAGAATAAACAGATCTCTCTCTCTCTCTGCTGTGACTGAATCTACGTTAGAGTATAACGTTCCACTTCAGTTGTCTCACATTGCTAAATTTTCTGTGTGGGTGAAAAAAAAATACTGGAAATGATCAGATTTAAATATGGGTATTCGGTGTAAAATAGAACTTGAGGTTTAAAACAGAAAGTAATTAGTTGTGGAAATGTAAATCATACCAAGAAGTAAGTCATGTAAAAAATAATGAACAAATCAAGCATAAGTTACATTTAAAAATTCAAGGCATTTTGTTTCGAGGCATCTTTGAGCTCGCCAAACAGACACTGTAAGCAAAACTCCTCTCCTGAGATGAAAAAAATTATGGGCCAGAAGTTACAGTGACAATTAAATGGTGGCAGATGCGGCCAAGGAGTACTGAGGGGATTTGGTCCCTTTATGAATCTTTTGACGGATGACCATGTGGGGATGAGGCGACCGGACTATGTGGGAATGATGGGGCGGGAGGAAAGAGCCTTGGCGGGAGCAGAGGCGGCAGCCACGTTCACCCAGCGACAACCACTGTTTCTGTGTGTCCCCTCCACCGCACCCTTTTTTTCTAGGGTATAAAAATCAAGTTGTGCACATTTTCATATTGAGCTTTTCTGTTCAATGCACCTTTGTAATAGTAAAAAAACAAAATAAAATAAAATTCCAATCTGACCACCTCATTCCTCTGCTTCCGTGGCTTCTAACTAAACTTAAAATTCTGGCTCCCCTACATGGCCCGCAAAGTTCTCATGGTATGACCCCTTTGTGTCTCTGTGTCTCTGGCTTCTGCGACCCTATGGCCTGGAACCATCTCCTGACCACACCCCTCCTCTTGACCTCAGGTAAACTGATTTCTCAGCCTTCAAGAATCTTCTGGGCGAGGCCTTCCCCTACCTGTTATCTCCTTCCCTTATTCTCTGGCACACTTCCCTGTGCTTCTTCTTCCCTCAAGCGGCCATCATTTCATTTATTAGCTACTCTACCACATAACCTCAGAAGCCCAGCCCCCAGCCCAGTGCTGAGCCCAGAGGGGAGTCCCCAGAGGTTTATTTATGCTTCCTATGATGATTATCAAAGCAGGAGCTTATCCACACAGTGACAGCCCACATGTGAGTCAGGATTAAAGGCCATATAAACCCTGAACACACGAAGGGTCTCAGCAAAAGCCCAATAAAATAATGAGTGAACTGGGGAGCTTTTCAGGTAAATCACTCTCCTTGGAGACCCAGCTCTAAATTACTTAGGACATTTTCTCTTCAGACAGATAGTTATTTCCTCCAAGGTGGAAGAGTTCATTGTTCCTGAGAGCTTTGGAAGACCATCCTGAAGGAAAACTCCATTTGTGAAGCTTCCTGGGATTCATGCCTTTTCTCCCAGACTAAATTATGATTTTGAATGAGGCTGGAGATGCAGCATGTAACAATCCTTTTGAAGAATGACAGTAACAATTAGGAAACACTCTCTTTATCAGCAAAATCTCTCTCTGGTCACAAGTACCCTAGTGCCTCCTTCAGTCTTGGCTGCTCCCTCTAAGGTTAGAGGTGGAGTAAGACTCGCTTTGGCCAAAGAACTAGGAGGGATCAGAACAGACTACCACAGGCCCTTTCCCAGGCAGCCACTCCCCACATCCTCCCAGAGCCTATGCGACAGGCGGCACCACTGCTGTCATTTCCTATACAAAGAAAGTGACACAGAAAGAAGTTACATTAAAAAAAAGAAAGAAGTGGGCACCTGGGTGGCTCAGTGGGTTAACACCTCTGCCTTTGGCTCAGGTCATGATCTCAGCGTCCTGGGATAGAGGCCCGCATCAGGCCCCCTGCTCAGTGGGGAGACTGTTTCCTCCTCTCTCTCCGCCTGCCTCTCTGCCTACTTGTGATCTAATCTCTCTCTCTCTGTGTCAAATAAATAAATAAAATTTAAAAAAAAAAAGAAAGAAGTTAAATAATACCCCAGCTGCACTGAGAGGCAGGGGCATTAAGAACACACACACAAGAAATTAGGAAGGGGTAATAATAAGCTGGAATAGAAAGGGGGAAAGGCCTACAGCACAGGGTGACAGCTGAGACCCAACCACAGGTGACAGGGTCAGTTGAGAGAAGCTGCTGGCTGCCCAGCCAAGGAATCAAGCATATGAAAGGGGAAGCAGCCATTCCAGCCCTGGTGGGGGGTCAGGACCACAGCTTCCTGCTCATGTGTCTCTCAGCTGGGCCAAAGACGTAAAATCATCCATCCATTAACTCAGACACACATCTTCTGGGGCACCTGCCACGTGCGAGTCACTGTGCACGCTCCGAGACACAACAGTGAAAAAACCAGGGCCACAGATGCTCCAAAGGAGCTCTTGTTTCCAGTGAAGAAAAAAGACCTAAACCGGAAGTGGGGGCTCTGCCACTTTTAGAAAAAAAGCTCAAAACATGGGTCAAGCTGATGTCGCCCAAAGGCAAGCTGTGGTAAAACACATCCTGTGGTCTCAAGGGGAATGAGATGGGGTAGGGGACAAAGGGCCAGGCATCCATATTCCCTGGAAGGTGCCAGGAAGTGCTCACCCAACAGATGTCAGACTTGCCCCTGAGCAAGAGGCGGAGACAGCTCCTCCACACTCCACATATAAGCCACCTCAGCTCAACATCGTAACAGACCTGATGATGAGCATCACACGCCACATGCTACCTGGGACACCTGTTCACCAGGTGCAGCATTCACGACACTCCAATGTGGGACCACACCTGCAAATTAGTTCCTGGAGAGTGCAGATATTAACTTCAGAGACCATCTAGGTCAAAGAAGAAAATTACCTTTAACCTACACAATTTAGCTCATCAAATTTTGACAACTCCTCTTCCTCAAAAGCCCAAAGAATCACTCATCTGATGTCAAAGGGGACCACTCAAAATGAAAGAAATGTGTGAAGAGTCAAAAAGAGAGTATCACACCACAGTGCATCTCTTCACCTTTTCTAAGATATTGATGATAAATAGGCTTAAAAAATAAAGTTAAACTAAATTAAATTGAGAGGCTTATAAATATCTGCCTCAATATGAATTTGACATAAACTACTGAAACTTTTCTATGTTTTACTTACTCATTTCAAGAAATTCCCCAGTTTGATGACTCAGGTAGAAACCCACACTCAGATGTTAGACAGTAGGTTTATAATGACTCTACACCATGACATTTGGAAGTACTTTTCTAAACATTGAACTTGCCTGAATTCTTAAAACAAAATGCACAATTTTATTTTCCATTCTATTCCTTTTCTGTCAAGGTAGAGACCTAAAGTTGAATTTATAAACCCATTTTCCCCAACCCATTTTCCTTTTTATAATTTTTGGGCTAACTGTACTATAGAAAACTCAACTGAAATTTATAACTTACATTAGCCACAGTGGCTTGCTAACAGTCCAAGATAACTCATATTAAAAAGAAAAACTCTCCCTTTCAAAAGTGAAAAGTCTAAGTTACCACAGTAATCAGGAAAATTATAATCCAAAAACCAGCAGAATATTTATCCATTAAGTGGGTATTTATGGCTTTCTACAATTACGTTGTGCTTACTTGGTGACAGGTACTGTACTCTGCACTTTATTCACACCATATCATCTCATGTACTCATCACAATGACCCTATAAGGTAGGTGCACACCTGTATTATTTCCATTTTATAGTTGGAACAAGGTACACAGGTTGGAATCGATAGAGCCTGATTCAAACCCAGAGGTCTGGACAGACAGTGTGCACCTTCGACCACTAAGATTGTTCCACTGCTGACCATAACCTAAGGTCTATACATAACAACCAATTTGGTGAAAGTGGCTGAATTCAGTCAAATAACAAAACCAACTTTTCTTTTTCTTTAATATCATTTGCACCCAGGCTAGTTAGCGGTACAACCCAGATCAGACTTTGCACTTCCAAAAAACTAATTCACATGCTACCCCAGCATCATATTTCCCACTTTATCTAGCAACTGCTATGGGAGAAGAAGAAGAAAGGGATAAACATACTGCAAACCATTTACTGCACAGAGTAATTTTATTCAAGTCTCAAATTAGAGAAGCAATGAAAAAGAAAACCTGTCACAGCTCCAAATCAAAAATAAATCAAGACACATTAATGAAAGATCTTAACAAAGATACACTCAAAGCATGCTCTGTTTGTCAGAAAGATGGCTCACACAGACTCCAAGCCAACCTCGGTGGCTCAGCTCTCCAGCATGCTACAATTAAGGCGAAGGACAAAGCATCTTATTATATCTAGAAACAAGACAGCTAGGCTCATATGTGACATTTTTCCTAATTAAGGTATAAGCAAGAAAACCATTATGTGCCAGAAACCATCTTGTAACTTGGGAAGTGGGCTACCTGGGGAAACAGGAAACAGAGGAAAAGGGAAGAGCTATAGGGTGACAGCAGAGAATGATGTTCGTTCACAGTGAAGTATTCAAGACAAGATTTTTCACGTGTTCTTCCATACTTTTAAAATGCCTCCTCTCAGGACAACCTGAATCTTAGAGCAGAAAGGAAGAAAAAGGTCCACTGACAACTCCACCCCCCCATCCCAAAAAGCACTGAATAATCACTGCACCAAGGAGGAGCTCGGTGCGTGGCAGGCTAGGGAATGCTCACCCAGAATCTCTCCTAAAATGCAGCCTCGCTGGAAGCAGCCAGCCACTTCTTGGCAAATAGATGAAAATAGAGGGAATAAAAATTGCAATTCTGAGGACACCCGGGTGGCTCGGTCAGTTAAGCATCTGACTCTTGATTTGAGCTCAGGTCATGATCTCGGGGTCGTGAGGTCGAGTCCCGCATTGGGTTTGCACTGGGTGTGGAGACTGTTTAAGATTCTCTCTCTCCCTCTGCCCCTCCCCATCCTGCATGTGTTTTTTCTCTCTCTCTCTCTCTAAAAATATATATATATATATATATATATATATATATATANTATATATATATATATATATATATATATATATAAAATTTTAAAAATTGCGATTCTGAAGACAGAGCCACTTGAGTTCACCTAAAATACACACACACACACACACACACACACACACGTATATATATCACTTACTACTAAATTTAAATCTGACCATTAATTCCTAAGGGAGAAGCTATGGTTTCTCTACCTCCCTTTCACCCAAATCAACCTAAACTTTGACATTCTGTCTTTATTTCAGATGCACAGTGACAAGAATGTGGACACTGACGAATTTTCCTAGTGATGATACAAAGTGTCACTGTCACCTCCTGCTTCACCTGGAGCCCCTCTTACACCTGCGGATGTGGTCCAGGGTCACTGTTCAGCAGTAAAAATGCATCGCTCCTAACAACTCCGCGTCCAGGCTTCCTTCAAATTCAAACCTGCGGTGTGCCCACTCCACTCCCCCCTACCCCCGCCACACTGCTGCTGATGGTTCTAAACCTCTGCAAAACCGTCCTCCTGTCCCTCATCTCAAGGAGCTTATTACAGAGACTGTGCTCCCTGAGGACCCCAGGGAGGTCCTCAAGACACACACTCAAAACAACTATTCCAAGAAGGGCTTGTGTGGCCAGACAACATTTACAGCATAGAAAACAACCAAAGGCAAACTCAGGAGCTCATGAGATTTATCTGCAAATGTAGAGTGCCGTATGGGGCCCCGGAGAAGATATACAGCTATGCCATGCCTTACGCCCCAAAGGGCTTGCATTTCATTAAAGCGCTTTCCCCAAACACAACCAGATGTAGCTCTTGTGACTACCCTTTCATGGAGGGGGGACTAAAATCCCCATTTGACAGATGGAAAAACTGAGACTTGGACAGGTTCCGTCATATGCCCACAGTAGCACAGCTAGAGGGCCAGCCCAGACCTGTCTCTGTCCGTACTCCTCTGCCTCAATTCTAATAATAGCTAACATTTCTTGAGCACTTACTATCGACAAGACACTGTGATAAACGCTTTGTTACATAGAACACCTCGGTTCCCTCTCACAACATCTCATTACCCTCGATTTGACAGATGGAGAAGTCAAAGAACAGAGAGGCCAAGTAATCTCCCCAATCACATAGTCAGTGTGTGACTCAAACCCTTGTCTCCCTCACACACTATGCTTGGCGTTATTCTTGGGTTTCATCACGCCTATTCTAAAAATAATAATAAGCCTGTTTCATCTCACGGATGTAAGAGTCATGGTGGATAGTACCAATTATTTGTATCAGTCTGAAAAGCAACAAGATTTAACATGAAACAAATACCTCAGACTCAGAGTCTAACAAAGCGTAAATGTGCAGAGTTAGTTTCCATTTAAAAAGACCCCTGTGGCCAAGCGCCCAGGTCTAGACACTCACTGGGACGCTCCACACCTGGGCAGTCCATCCTCCTCACTGCGAGAGTGAAAGCCTCTGTGGTGGCCCCTCTTCCCTGGGTCTCTCCCCATGTCTCCCCACACTGGCTCCACTCTCAGGACAGGCAGACACCACAGGCCTCTCTTCCTCTCAAGAGGAAGTGGATTGGGAGGGTATTTTAGGAAGCAGAACAGAGCTTTGAAAAGGATTGCACTCATAGTAACAGGCAGACTCTAGAAAGCGAACAAGTACAGCTGGCTGGCTTTCCCTGGAGAGCTCGCCCTGCCTGCAGCATCCAGTGTTTGGAGCCCGTCACCCAAGAGGTACCTCCAAGAGGATCTCATTTCTCTCCTTCTCTGTGAATGAATGAGTCACCTGTGAGATCGGAAAATCCACATATCAGAGAGTATACCTAGATGCCTCCAGACTCCCCACGCTGGGTCAGGGTTGGAGACAAACCATTAGCAGCCATGTCCTCCTCTTAGGTGATCACTTCCATGCAGTCACACGGTAACCAATGGCATAAAGATGTTCTGTAGTATTTCTGGACATGGTATTTTGTACCGCCATGGTAATTGTGAAAGCCAGGTATGATTTCATCTTTAATGATTCAAAAAAACAAGAGAGGAAACAGAGCAATCGAGGTGATGCATCTATTACCATGCTTAGGTTAGACATACAGTCATCTCTTTGGTTGAGATGTTTCCAGTAGGTCTATAAATCAATCATACTGACTTAAACTGAAGGAATGAACTAAAGGGGCTGCTCATGCGTATTAGGAGAATAACAAGTCTCCGCCTACTGTAACTCCTTTCCCCTCCAGTGATCACCCAGAGTCTCCAGAGATCCTTGAGCTGGTCCTGCTCCTCTCTGTCAACCCACATAGGGCTGCCATTGACCCTGTGGCCCCAACACACTCCCCTGCCCACACGTGGTGTTTCCTCCAGCCCTCCTACATGAGCTGGGTTATCAGGCAGGCCATCTGGACACTCCCTTCATCCAGGTCTCCCCACATGGCTCCCACATAGGCCTGAGACTGGTCACTGTAAGCCTTTCCAATATGGCACCTGCCCCGATCATAGGACACAGATAGACAGGAGGGTATAAAGCCTCTGCACAAAACCCCACAGTATCTGCTAATGTGATGAGGGGCCACCCGGGGGCCAGGAGACACACACACACAAAGACCTCTAGGAGATGATGATCACAGCACTCAGCTGTGGTGGAAAGCATGTTCACGAGTGAGGTAAAACATGAGAATGACGAGCAACTGGACAACTGCCCAGAAAAGAGGGAAAACGTAGACCACAAAGAGAAGTCCATTTTCATGGCTGGCAATGGGGCCTTGGTGGCAAGGTCTGTCCCCATCTCTTCACTGGGAGAGTCATTGGACAGGCAGGCCCCTGGGGTTCTGATGCAGGTCCGATTGCCCCATTAAGGTAGCTCCCCCATCCACTCTCTAGTCCCTCTGCCAGGAAAAGAGGAACAGGAGCACACAAAAAGGAGAAGAGAAAGGAAGCCTAGGCATGAAACCATTCCACGTTCATCGCCCTGGGACACTTCACACATGACCCCGTGTTTACACTCTTTGTTGTCAACAGACAGAGGCCAGTCCTCGGTCACACTGGCAAGAATTCTCACTTCTTATCTACCAAGATAGTTCCCTTCCCAATATAAACCTGGCCTGAAGGCACCATTAAGTAAGACCCATATATAGGCCCAAATAATCATTTCATTTTCCATCTCTTCTCCCCAGATCACTTCACAGAAACAACAACAGGTAGAAAGGGAAATGGTTTATCTTAGTTCTTCTGGAACTGTCAAGATGCATCTCCTTCTCTCTGCCTACCTCTCTGCCTACTTGTGATCTGATCTCTCTCTCTGTGTCAAATAAATAAATAAAATCTTAAACACACACACACACACACACACACACACACACACACACACAAAAGATGCATCTCTTGAAGCAGAAGCTCATTCTCATTCTGGCTGGCACACGGCATCGGGGAAAGGCCTGCATCCTTTTCCCTGAGTGTTAAGGCTGCCTTACTGGCGTCTGGAGGGCAATGTGAAGTCAGAAACTTCTAGAACAAAACCTCCCAGAGAGAGATCTTGGGAAGTACCTCTAAGTTGTAGGCTGGGTAACACAGACATTAGAATTTCTGGTATAGAGAAGGCAGCAAACAGGACATGGAGTCAGGAACACAGGAAGCCAGAAGGCAAAGGCTAGCTGACACACAGGGCAAACATGGGCTACTTGCCTGGTGGGACTACCTTAAATAACTGGCTGTTCCTAGCGATCTGGCTTCCCATTTCCCAGGGCGGCCACATCGGTCAGTATGAAGCCCATCTCCTTGCCCCGAGGGTCCTCCACAGCACAAGGTTCTCCTGATTCAGTCCCTCCTTCCAGTCCTCTGCTAGACAGACGTCTGGGGCAATGACAGGGGGCTACCCTTCTATGGGCCTCATGCCCAATAACAGCTTAAAAGAAAATCTCATTTCTAGGAAATGAAAGAGTGTGTCTGGAAACTGGTTGAAGATGATTATGACACTCTATTGGCTCCAAGACATGAATCCACTGATCCATCAAAACATCACGGAAAGAAACAGATTATGAATTCAACCAAGAACAAGTCCTTCAAACAAACTAAGGAAGCTGTCACAATTACTGAGCCCAATTACCTATTCGGTACTTTAAATAAGACTGAATGGATAGGGGCATCCAGGTGGCTCAGTGGGTTAAGCATCTGCCTTTGGCTCGGGTCATGATCTCAGGGTCCTGGGATGGAGCCCCGCCTCAGCCTCTCTGCTCATCAGGGAGTCTGTTTCTCCCTCTGCCTCTCCAATCACTCCTGCTCTCTCTCTCTCTCATAAATAAAATCTTAAAAAATAAAAAAAAAGATTGCGCAGATAGAAATAGGATGTTGCTTTTCTGTCATCCCTTTGGCACCAAGACCTACAATCAAGGGGAGAGGTCAAGTTAAACTGAATGATAAGACATGAAGCTGGAAACAAGACAAGAGGTAGTTGCTGAGGGAGTCAGATACAAATTGTACCAAGGGTATCCTGTCTCAAGCTTAGTTTTTAGGCGCAATTCCTGGCTTGGTAACTCAAAGAGGCCATGGGCACCACTGCAGAGATGGCATCACTCCAGACTGTTCTGCCCAGATTTGTCAATAGGGCGGCTGCAAGCATTGCATGGGCTCCACCCCCACCCCCTCACCTCCTAGAGCCCGAGAGTGTCCCTCCTGTTCACTGCTCTCCTTCCCCCCAAAACCAGGTAATCAGTCAAAGGATAAATCTACAAGAAAGGGGAAAAAAAAAAAGAGGCAGAGGCTATGTCGGGCTAGTACTCCAAATACCCACGGTGGAGTTTTGGATTCTTCTTTAGTGGAGTAATTTATAACTTAGGTGTGGCCGCTCTGGGGATCCTGTTGCCAGACAGAGAACCTTGGAATGTTCAGGACCCACCGGAGCGATTATAACCAGCAAACCGAACATCAGTTACAAATACCAGAGGTATGCTCGTGGTTAAACCACATTACCCAAGAGGCCAGGGGTATGACATCCAGGTTTTATTTTAACTGATTCTAAGAAAAACTCCAGCCTTAAACCTAGCAGAGTGAGAAGCCATGTGTTACGGTGACCTGATAACACACGGTTAGATGCCGTAAAATGATTAAGCATTAGAACGGAGAAAGCACACAAAGTAGGAGTTCTGAAAATGCCCTACCCCTCTGTCCTGGAGGGACCAAATCCCCACCCAGAAAATGCCAGAGCAACTTCCTTGCATTTGGAAATGCTCCACACTTGGGAGCTTGCCTTTATTTGGGCTTTTAATTGGTAAAGTCATATTTTACAAAGGAAGTTACTAAGCAGTCGTAAAGAGCAAGGAGTTAAAGATTTATAAAGGCTCACACTGGTAATGAACTCACTTAAAAAAAAAAAGATACTCAGCACATCAAAGTTCTGTAGTCTTAGTAAATGATCCCTCTGACCTCACAAAAAGAAGAGGTGAGTTCTGAGTCCACTGTGACCCTACTGAAGTAGACCCAGGAGATCCAGGGGTCCCCATAGGGGACAGCCCTTCCTGCCCCATCAGCTCCTCTGTGCCTCTCAGTGACTTACTGATCTCTCCATGCCTGGTTCCTACCCTTTTAAAATAGGACTGGCAAAAAATACACGCCTCAGATGTTTGTTAAGAGGATGAAGAGTTAATGTGGGGGCGCCTGGGTGGCTCAGTCGATTAAGCGACTGCCTTTGGCTCAGGTCATGATCCCGGGTCCTGGAATCTAGTCCTGCATTGGGCTCCTTGCTCTGCGAGGAACCTGCTTCTCCCTCTCCCTCTGCCTACCACTCCCCCTGCTTGTGCTCTGTCTGTGTCAGATAAATAAATAAAATCTTTAAAAAAGAAAAAAAAAGTTAATGTGAGAAAGGCCTTAGAATTAAGCCTAGAGCCTAATAAACACTACATGCCCATTATTATTGTTGGTTTGGGTTTTATTTGGTCAAGAGTGATTCAGTGCCACAGCAGCTCCATAAGCAAAGTTCAAGCCATCAATAATATATTTCAAATAGAATGAGACTCCTCACTATTTACTATCAAATGGTATTCCAGGAAATCACACTTACTTAAAACACATTTATTCAACAGAGACTATACGCTGGACTTTTTGGAGGACACAATACGTTATAACCCAAAGTTCCCTGGAAAACATATGGAGGGTCCTCAAAAAGTTTAAAATAGAGCTACCCTACAACCCAGCAATTGCACTACTAGGGATTTACCCCAAACATACAAATACAGTGATCTTAAGGGTCACCTGCACCCCAATGTTTATAGCAGCAATGTCCACAATAGGCAAACTATGGGAAGAAGCCCAGATGTCCATCAACAGGTGAATGGATAAAGAAGAAATGGTATATATATACATATATATATACATACACACACACACACACACACACACACACACACACACACACACACACACACCAGAATATTACAGAGCCATCCAAAAAATGAAATCTTGCCATTTGCAATGACATGGACAGAACTAGAATGTATTCTTCTAAGTAAAAAAAGTTAATCAGAGAAAGGCAATTATCATATGGTCTCACTGATATGTGGAATTTAAGAAACAAAACAGAGGATCACAGGGGAAGAAAGGAAAAAATAAAACAAGACAAAACCAGAGAGGGAGACAAACCATAAGAGACTCTTAATCATAGGAAACAAACAAGGTTGTTGGAGGGGACGTGGGTGGAAGAATGGGACAACTGGGTGATTGGCATTAGGGAGGACATGTGATGTAATGAGCACTGGGTAGTATAAAAGACTGATGAATCATAGACCTGTACTTCTGAAACAAATAATACATTATATGTTAATTTTTTTAAGTTAAAAAAAATAATAATAAAATAAATATAAATAAACCGAAGTTCCTACCCTCTAGGAGCTTACAGTCAAATTGGGAAGATGGGATGCACACCCATAAGAACTCACACCCACAGGAAGCATATGGTAAGTGCCAATTGAGAGATAAAGCATTTATTCTAATTTATTCTAATTATAAGTATTAAGAAGTGCTGGGTAAGCAAATTGATTTCAGCCTAAAATGAAAAATATAACTCATGGAAATGAGATTTCAGTTTGGCTTTGGAGGAAGAATAGGATCCTCACTGAACCAAACAGAAGGGTTTGGTGAAGGAATGTGGGAATGGCATGAGCAAAACTCATGGGGCCATCTTGAATTTGAGATGAGAGACTGGAGTGCTCAAGAACCTAAGGTCTACAGTCAGACTCTCTCAGTCCAAATTCTTGTTCGACTATGCACTGGCTGTGTGACCATGGCCAGTTACTCCCCTTTCTGTGCCTCAGTTTCTAACTGGTCTCCCTCATAGGTACTGACCTAAAGACTAAGTAAGCTAAATCATGAAAGGAGAACACAGTTCTTGCACACAGCAAGACTCGAGGTTGGCAACTGTGAGACAGGAAGCTATGTTAAGGGAGGCTGCCAAGCGATCCCCCTGTCTGCAGAAGAGGGCCGAAGTTGAATCTGGAAGGTGGTGCAAAATCATGTTGGAAGGGTCAGAAAAGAGGCTGTGAGGAGCTCAGCTTTCATTCAGGGAGAGATCTGAGCTACGTCATAGAAGTCCATTTTCCGATGGTTCTCCTGCCAGTTCTGGGCAGCTCCCAAGAAGGTCAGAGAATCTGGGGACAGGAACCCAATAATAATATGCTAGGGTCCACAAGTGAGTAGTAAGGAGCTGGGGCTAAGTCCAGGCACTTTCATGAGAATGGAAAAGAAGTGCGGGTATAAGGGACTGGATTAGGTGGCTCAGAGTGTGTGGGACATGAGAGCAGCCAAAGACAAACAGCACTAGATGTGATATGATAGATCCCAGATTTGGTTCTGCTAGAGAAAAAGGACATTAGTGGAACAAATAGGGAAATCCGAATAAAGACTGTAGTTTAGCCAACAGTATTATACCAGTACTTCTTAGTATTATACCAGTTCCAGTACTTATACCAAGATTTCTTGATTTTGATAAATGTACATGATAAGATGTTAACATTGGATGTAGACAGGTGACAGGGAAATGGGAAAGCTCATCAGCATCTCTGCAACTCTTCTGTAAATCTAAAATTGCCTCAAAAACAAAGAAAACCCAGGTCTTTGGGGGGAGGGTGATTCACCATACCATCAGTAAAAAGAAGGAAGCCATAGCAAGTGCCAGTTTGGCCTTGAGATGATTTGACTGAGTGACACAGAGAGCAATATGGCTGAAGCTAGACCAAGGAGATACCCAAATGTGGGATGTGGGAACATGACCTCACCCCCACATCTGGCCACCTGGTGAAGATAGATGAATCTGGCCTCTTAAAGACATGGAGTGGCCTGACTGTCCCCTCAGATTACCATGCTCACATTTCTTGCCAGGAGCCCATCTCCCCACCCATTACGCACAGCACCCACACACCCACTGCTTCCTGTTACAGAACTGTGCCCACCAGGAGAAAAGTCAGATAGGATTTCCAAAGAATTTTATCTTCAAACTAAGGAGCTTCTATTTTGAGGCCCATAATAAACCAAGTCTTCTTAAGGAAAGAAGAAATATCCATAACACCAACTCCCAGTAGCCCAAAGGAAGAAAAATCACCAGCTGGTGAGCAGAACAGAGCTGGGCTTTAGGTTCAGGTCTGCCTTGCTCTGCAGGATGTGTCCTTCCCAACACACCTCATACAGGAAACCTAGCGTGGTCTGTCGCATTACAAAAGAGCTCCACCATGTCATAAAGGCACCAGTGCCCCAGGGTTAGAAAGATCTTCTAGAAAGCTGTCTGGTCTCACTGGTCCAAGAGAATCAAATATTTCCTATGAATAGTAACTTGAACTATTAGTTCTGAATGTCAGATATACCATATAATGAGTATATATGGGTATATATACATACCTATAGGTTTTATGTATATACACACCTATGAATAAATATATAATAACCCCTGTATAATAAATATCCTTTATACACAGGTGATAAATCAGTAAAATAAATTCTTCATCAAAAAATCAGAGCTACTGACCACCTGCCACATAACAAGCACTAAAAAACATTTTCTGACTTCACTTAAAGACATGGTGGTCTTTGAATGAAGCCCCCCCCCCAACTAAAACATGTCTTGTCCTAAATCATGAAATTGGAATCATGTTCTCTTCATGACAATGAAGTTGGAGAGCAACAGGAGAAAGACACTAAATTCCAGGGCTGGTTTGGGGCCAGAGGAGCCCGTGTCCCTCTACCTTCAAACGTGTAGGTCAGCAGTGGATTCTGTACTAGGACATGAGAAATCTGAGCAGCAGAAGCCTGGGACTAGACTCTCACCAGGCTGTAGATGGAATTAAAGTAACAGGTGGAGAGGTCAGAATAGATGAGGGGTCTCTCTTAACTACAAGTTTCTGGGATTCTCTTTGCGAGTTGGTTAGACTGTGGTTATGCTCGGATAAGATGGCGTAGCCTCCCTCAGCTACGAGGGGCCGGGTATGTGCCGGAGAGGGCTCACAGCTGACAAGAGACAACTGTTAACCTTCCAGGGATTTTATGAGCCAACTACCAAGCACAGCCCTTACAAATTAAATTATATAAACATACAAGTAAGTTAGTGACAAGTAAAACAAAGTTAATAAGTGCCCAAAATTTGTCACTTTTTAATGACTTCACTTTTTAATGAGTTCATTACCTTTTGCTCCTGTCTACACTCCGGAGGTTGCTTACATCTACCGGGTCTGTATGGAGGAAATACTTGTCCCTGCTCCACACTCAGTGACTTCACAGTGGTAGCCTGAGATCAACGAGAAGGGAGTATCTACACCAGTAAAAGGCACAAATGCTACAAATCAGGGTTGGTTGGTTGGTTTCCTGAGAACCAGTTGTTGAACATTTACCAGAAACCCACTGGATATCTGTGTCCTTCAGAGACAAATGGGAAACTGCACTGTGTTGGGCAGGGGTGGGGGAGGGGAGGGAAAGCAGTTAGGGGAGAGAGGGAGGTGGGGGACAAGGAGGTAAGGGAGAGCGGGGAGAGGAAGGGGAGAGAGAACAGCAGGAAAGAAAGCAAAAAGAGTGAGACAGGAAGGGGGAGAGAGAGAGGGAGAGAGAAGGAAGACAGAGAGAAAGTGAAAAAATATTTACTATCCTGAGGGAAACAATGGTTTTCTATAAGCAAATTATTTTAGATAAACAACACAGGGCCTCTTTTTCTGAAAATCTCTCTAATGTATTACTCATGTGTCTGCCTTCTGAAGCAGAGGCTACCAACAGAATTAATATTTTCTTAATGACTCAGGTCAGCCCTGTGAGCAGACGTTCTATTGTGTTGCGTTACCCTCCAGGCCACTGGCATGCATAGAGCTCTTTTTGTCTTCTATGAGACAGCTCCAATCTCCTGAGCTTTTTATAGATTCTCTGTCAACCCCCTTACCGTCAGGCTGTCAGCTGTCACTTGGAGACTTTCTCCCAGTACTTCGAGCAAGCAGCCTGGTGTGCTGATTCTAGATCATAGTGAACTAAGAAGTCAGGAGGCCAAGCTTGTTAGAATGGTGGCTCAAGGAAGAGTCAATGTGCCCCTCCCAGCCCAAGACCCTCTCCAATAAATAAAAGAACATAAACTCCGGGGCAGTACCTCAGGTTCTTGAAGTCCCCCACCTACTTTCTCCCGGGTTCTTCACTCTGTTCCAAATATCTGAGGTCACAGAATTAGTGACCTCGGAATAGCTGAGGTTTCACTGAATAGGGAAGACATTCAATGAGACAAAGGAAAAACTGAACAGAGCCAATGTTAACTAATACAAAAGTGAATGGAAGCTCCATCATGTAAGTGACAGTCGATAGCACAGACACCCTGTTCTCTTGCCAGTCTCTTTCCTTTGCCTGAGGCAGAGGGCATAGCCGGCCATGGCCTGGCTCCCCGGCTGTCTCTTCCAGCGTCCACAAAGGGCTCCGAACAGGCAGAACTGGAAACCATCAGAAACAGGCAGCAGTGGGCGAGAAAGAGCTGACAGAGGCAGCCCCACCTTCCAGCAGCTAATGCCAAGGGCTGGCCCCAGCTTAGACCATCTGCCCACCCCACCACCCCTCATGCACAACCCTGGGCGGAGGCAAGGAGCAGAGAGGTCCTGCGACATGAACCAGGGCCCTACCATCACCGAGCAAGATGGTGGCTACAGAGACGTCATCAACAGACAGGCCCCCCGGATGGACAGGTACCAGAGCAACAGCAGCCCTCAGCAGGCTCCCCATTTGTAGTGCAATCTGATATAAGCACACCGACTGGTCCCTTCTGGGCACAACGCCAGCCTTCTGAAAACACATGTCTCCATTTCACTGGATGTGGTCTTGGGGCTGGCACTAAATTCTGAATATAAGAAAAGCATTTAGCCACTCATTGAATTCACTAATGTGCTTTTTTAGAATAAATAATGTGCTTTTTAAAAAAAATTTAATCTCTTTTCTTTTGTAGGGTTCTATTTGTTTTAAAATATTCTGAGAGAAACATAAACATTCTAATGCTTATTAGGACTGTTGCCTGTTTACCCAGACTGTCACACACCAAAAAATTTAAATAACTACAATAGAATAAGCAAGCTATCCTGGAAATAGAAGAAAATTCCAAAAATTGCCCATCTTGTACTGAGTATTTAACTTGTAAAGAAAGAAGCACTTAGCTTGTAAAGAAAGAAACAACAAATATTCTAAAATTAAAAACACAAACTCTGGAAAGAATCCCATTATTTAATAGTTCCCCTTTATGCCTGGTACATAGTAGGCCCATAACAAATATTTATTGGGTGGCTGGCTGGATGGTTGAATAGATATGGTTGACTGGATAGTTTGAAGTTAACTGACCTTCCCTAGGACTTCCACCAGCAGGATGAGTCCAAAACCATACTGGGGCATGTTGAAGAAATACAATTAACTAGTCAAGTAAAGTCTTCTCTAAAATGAAATCTGAGTATCTTTTCTTTGAACCTGAGCCTAGGGATTTTAAACACACTTGTCTAAAGGCAAGTTCGGACCTGCCCCTTGAATAGCTGATATTTACGAACCATTTACCATTTTAGTGCACAGGCCATGGTGCCAGGAAATGAAAATGGAAGTATTGTGAGCAAGACGGGAAGGCCCAACCCAACATTGAAACACACTCACCAGAATCTATAACAGACCCACAAAGATGCGGTACCCTGATTTGCGACAATAGCGCACTGGAGAGAGGATGACCCTTAATGAACGGTACAGGGTCAACTGGAGGGGAAAAAATGAATCTTGATCCCTACCTTATACCATAAAAATCAATTTCAGATAGATTACAGGTCTAAATATAAAAGGTAAGACAGTGAAGCATGCAAAAGATAACATAGGAGAACATCTTTGTGATCTTGGAGCAAAGATTTCTCAAACAGGATGCAAAATGACCTTACTAGAAAGCAGAAAACTGGTAAGTTGAACAATATTACTATTAAAAACTTCTATTCCTCAAAAGACATTTAACATTACAAGAGTGAAAAAGGCAGCTTACAAGGTGGGAGAAAATACTCAAACAACATGTATTTCTGACAAAGGATGCTCTCTAGGATGTATAAAAATTAGTAGCCAGGATTCACAAAAAGTGAGACAGACAACTCCACTCAACATTTCACTTTTTAGTGGCCAAAGATTTGAATAGGCACTTCCCAAAAAGGATCCCTAAAGTATCAATAAGCGTAGGAAAAGGGGCTGAACTTTCTAAGTCCTCGGGTAAATGCCAACTAAAACCCCAATGTGATGGTCTCCCTAAGAGTGAAAGTGAAAAAGAGAAAGCACCAAGTGTTGGCAAGGACGTGAAACAACTGGTCGTCTCCTATACCGCGGTGGGAATGTAAGTTAGCATAATTACTCTTGGCTGCCATATACAATCATCTGGAAATATACAATCTGCAAAGCCAAACATATGCGCTCCCACTAAGCCAGCAATCTCACCACGATGCCTAGAATCCAGCAGAAATGCAGACATATGTTCACCAAAAGACGTGTGTGGTAATGTTCACAGCACCTCAATGCGGAACAGCCCCAAACTGGAAACCTTTCAAATGCCCATCAGAAGCAGAGCAGATGAGAAAGAAGTGTGATCCATTCACATGTGGAATATTGGCTGGCAACTAAATGAGCGAAGCTCAGGGGCACGTGCTCCCAGGGCCTTTGCACTGCTGAGGTCATCTCTCATCATGGAGGTCCAGGTTCATGTGTGACAGCCTGCCCAGGGAGGCCCTTCCTTGGTCCCACCAAACAGGCCACAGTCCACCCTTTACCCCATCAGCCTGTTCTATTTCCTTCACAGCACTTCTCCTGAGCTGAACCCACTTTGGTTTGCTCGTTGTACTTGTGTTTAGAGCACAGGGACTTGGCCTCTGGTTCATGGCAGGGTCCCTGGCACCTGGACCCTGACGTCTGGCATATTTACTCAAATGATTTAAAGCTTATATCCACAAAACAGCCTGCCTGCAAGTGTTTATATCAGTTGTATTTGTAATTGCCCAAAACCTGAAGCAACAAGATGTGCTCCAACAGCCGAATGGACAAATAAAATGTGGTACATTTATACAAGGGGATATTATTCAGTTATAAAAAGAGCTGAGCTACCAAGTCACAAAAAGACATAGATGATTATTAAATGCCTGTCGCTAAGGGAAAGAAGTCAGGCCGAAAAGGCTATATACTATTTGGTTCCAATTCTACGCCCTTCCAGAAAAGGTGCAACTCCGGCAATGCTGAAAAGATGGGTGGCTATCAGAGGCCTGGGGAGAAGTAGAAAGACCTGAATGGGTGAAGCACAGGAGACTTTTTTTTAGGGTAATGATATTATTCTATGTGATATTATAAGAGGACATGTGATAGTCTGCATTTGTCAAAACCCACAGACTCTACAGCACAAAGAGTAAGCCTTTTATATGCACATTAAAAAAAGCATTTAGGGGATTGGGGGATCCCAGGAAGGGATGCAGAATGTGACAAAGCAATCTGACTAAAGACACCCTGATTTCCCAAAGCATTACCAGTGCTTAGTCGGCAAAGGTAAAGAACAGAATATGAACAAAACTGTTAGCTTACTTTTTCCTTAGTTATTTGCAATTAAAAATAAAGACCTCTTGGCTGCATCAAAAAGGGGAGAAGGCAAAGCCCCAGGAGAGCTGCTCTTAGCATCGTAAAGCTCTGCAACCAGGGAGCTGGTGTCCTTGAAGGCAGGGAGCCCTTTTCTCACCGGTGAGGTGACGACAGGCGTATCCCTGCCCACCTCTTTCTTAAAAGAACCTTAGATTTCTCACACAAGAGGAATACATTCATTGGTTTACATACATTGTAAACAAAATAAAAATTACCCATAATGATACTAAAAACACTATTAGTATTTATTACACATCTTTGCAGCCCTTTTTCTACACACATATGAAAGATACCCTATGAAAAAGATTTTGATCCAGAATGAATGTTATATGATAATATATTATCACTTAACGCACATGCAATAATTCTCTTGAACTGAAAAGGTAATTCTCTTGAAGCAGCCCAGCAAAATTTTTCATTCTGAGACACTGGAGAGGTCATTCCATATTCATAAAACCTGGTGGGTAACCAAAATTTTCAACCACAGCCTAAAACCCCTCAAAAAAAAAATCAAAATAAAACTCCAAAAGCCTCTGTTCTCTTTTTGGCCAAAGAATATAGCTTGACCTTGAATATTTGTAGTAAAAAGGCTGAATCAATCATGGCAAAAAGAGCATACATGTTGCTAATGGTACTTTCATCAATATCGTGGGCTTCTCCTGATTTTTTAACATTAAAAAATGTTTTAATGGGGATGATTTTTTAACATTATTAATCCTCAAAACATCTCTGAGAGGGCCATATTATTTGAAAGGGAAAATTAAAGGAAGCCATGGATGACAACTCAGAACCACACTGAATAAAGGCAGGTGCAGGGAGCCTGCCTCATCCTTCTGGCCAGACCAAGCCCACTCCTGCCCCAGGAAGATGCCCCATCTCTCTTATAATGTGATGTCCCACACCAGGCCGGGCATCCAAGCATTTGTTTTGTTTTGTTTTTTTTAAGATTTTATTTATTTATTTGTCAGAGAGAGAGAGAACACAAGCGTGGGGGCAGCAGGCAGAGGGAGAGGGAGAGGGAAAAGCAGGTTTCCTGTTGAGCAGGAAGCCCAATTTGGGACTTGATCCCAGAACCCTGGGATCATGACCTAAGCCGAAGGCAGCCGCTTAACCCCCTGAGCCACCCAGGCTGGGCATTAAGCATTTAAAAGGAACCCAAGGTCGAAACCAATAAGGGATCTCTGAAATGAGACAACTTCCTACCAGCAGCAGGAAGCCATATCTGGGAACTTTTCCATTTGTTGTGATTTTGTGAAGTGGAGCCAGAGAGAAGAAGACAGCCTGAATTCCTTGAGAAGTAGGCTGGTCCACGCCACCTGCACCAGGCCTGCTCAGAGACCCCAACCTCGCACCTGCAGGGTGGGGGATGGGCCAGTGGCTTCGTCATAATGGCTCACTTGAGACTTGCCACTTCGCTAAATGTTTTATATATTCTCTGTATCTCATTCTTTGCCCTCCTTCATCATCTTAAACTGCTTTATGCGAGGTGTCAATGATAAGCAGACCAGTTTCTCATTTTCTTCTTCTTTAGAGCAACGAGTTAATTCAAACTTGGGATATTTCACTTATAAAAGAGGTTTGAGACATGACTGGCAGCTAAATGCTTTTAAAGTCTCAGGCTAGTTTAGATGATGTTCTGTTTACCTAAATACACACATTTTTATTTAAACATCCATCCATATAAACTGCTTCTGGCAGAAGATTCCTAAATGCTGAACCATCTGGGGCTTGCTGAAGAAATGGAATATTCTAGCTTAACAAAAGGCACTTGTCTACCAGAGATAGTACATGTTATTTTATTTCTTAGTTGTAATATTTGTAGGCTCTTTTCATTATGGCAAGCATAATCCTGTTTTAGCACCAAATCAATGACTCACTCATCTTCTCTTGACTTGTCAGAGAGCTGCCACACCCCATCACCAACAGAAGAAAAACCAGTTGACTAATTAGAATTGTGATGTTGAGGACTGTCTCCTAAGAACTAAACAGAAAATGTAATGTCGAGTATTGGCTCATAAGAAGTAAGCAGACAAATCATCTTTACCAATCTGAAATCTCAGCACCTTACCTCTTTGGCTTGAAACAGATTTGATTCTTTTAACATTTGCAGAAAGGAATGAAGCATCTACATCTGTTGTACTACTGACACATAAAATATAAAAGATATCAACAGATGATTGAACAAGCAGCTCAGGACAAAAATATCCTTTAGCAGAAGCAAAAGAAGCTGGTAAGGCATCTGCACATTTTATTTAGAAGCCTCATTTTTTTTTTTTTTTTACTTCTCTCATGTGACAGGTAAGAGCTGATGCTTTCAAACAGGCAGGATAAAATACCCACTCTGCAATCAGTGTTTCATTTAAAGTTAGTTTCTAACTTTTCACCTTAAAACTCCATCTGTGTGGACAGCTGGAGAGCACAAGGGCTCCAATACTAACTGTTCATGCAGACTTGACGATCCAAGAAATACACAGTATCCTTCCTATGATATGTACTTGAGAATTGATGGATTTGAATTTTTGCAAAGAAATTGATGAATCCTGTTGATGGTCCATCTAATAAATTGCAAACAAACATAGACTGGAATCCTGTAAACTGTTCAACTAAGACGAAGCATATTTGAAAATGTATCAAATGATTAAGCAGAAGCGCTCTGCCCGGGGTACGGGGCAAACATACTAGAATAGCTGGAAATGACTGGGGTGGTAGGAGGTGGCAATTTACACTTAGGCATGGAACTGAGCCTCTCTGAGCCTCAGTTCTGTTGTTTTAATTTTTTTTTTCATAAGATTTTATCTCTTTATTTGAAAGAGAGAAAGGGCATGAGTGGGAGGAGGGGCAGAGGGACAAGCAGACTCCCCGCTGAGCACGGGGTGGACTCGGGGCTTGATCCCAGGACCTTGAGATCATAATCTGAGCACAAGTCAGACGCTTAACTGACTGAGCCACCCAGGTGCCCTTGAGCCTCAGTCCTGTTGTTTTAAAAAATGAGGGAGCTACTGGAGCGCTACTGGTTAAGTGTCTGACTCTTGATTTCAGCTCAGGTCATGATCTCAGGGCTGTGGAATTGAGCCCGTACTTGGTGGGGTGTTTGCTTGAGACTCTCTCTCTCTCTCTCTCTGCCCCTCCCCTCCATGTGCTTGCTCTCTGTCTCCCTTTCAAAGAAACAAATCTTTTTTTTTAAATGAGTCTTTGTATGGATTGAATGGGATTATCTGATGGTGCTTTATGGATTCTATCATCATACAAAATAAAGAAATATTATTAAGATCAAACAGTTCTGCTTTCCACTTCCCACCAGAACTGTCCATGAAAGATTTTTATTTATTTTTTTTCTATCCTGTCATACTCATTCTCAAACTAACTATAAAATGACATTCTAGGAATAAATTCTCCAGTGAAAATCAATTTGTTTATACAGATTTATTCAGCCTCTTATTTTGGCTATTTTGTACCCTTCACCTTTTAAAACATTTATTTCAGGCACCTGGGTGGCTCAGTGGGTTAAAGCCTCTGCTTTCGGCTCAGGTCATGATCTCAGGGTCCTGGGATCGAGGCCCACATCGGGCTCTCTGCTCAGCGGGGAGCCTGCTTCCCCCTCTCTCTCTGCCTGCCTCTCTGCCTCCTTGTGATCTCTCTCCCTCTGTGAAATAAATAAATAAAATCTTTAAAAAAAAATAAAAAATAATAAAAAAAATAAAACATTTATTTCCTAAAGCTGCTACTATTTTCCCTCTCAGAAGCTCATTTTATATCTCAACACAAGTTAAAGATAAATACCACTATTAGTTAATTGTGAGTGGCCAAGGTAAAGGACAAATACTAGGAAGAGGAAAAGCCCCCCAAGAGCCAATATTATAAGTTAGACACCGAAAATTTTTAAGTCAAATATGCCAGCTCTTCTTAAAGGTTAACCCAATTAAATTCTTCTTTATAAGGCAGATAGAGTATGTATGATATCTGCAGCGTCAAGATTTCAAATCTAACTTAGAAGTCAATAACAGGAGGTGCTGGAGGGGGGAAAGAGGGTGCTTTAGAAGGCTTCTCAATCTGATTCTTCCTATCCAAGCCACGTCACACAAGAGACCACACCAAGGGAAGGGTAGATACATCCTAACTGGAGCTACTGGAATTAGCTCTACAATCATGGCGAACTAGCCTATGCCTGTCTCAGGTTTGCCTTAAGAGAGAAAGACCCTTCAACTGCCGCTTTAAATATCACCCTGTCTTTAATAAATCTCATGTTCTGCAGTGCGGGGCACCTTTATCACAGAAGCTCTAAAGGGTAAAGCTTAAAAACCCTAGACCACCCTCATTTTTTCAGATAAGGAAAGAAAACCTGAAAACAGAAATCTATCATGAATATGACTTGCCAAGGTCGTCAAGCTAATTAAACAGCAGCCCAACTAGCTCAAGTCCCACAGGCCAGGGTCCTACATGACATCCTGGGAACAATGGACATGCTTTGATTCCATAGATTTCAGAGATACCAAGAAGGTTCCAGAACCCACAAATAATACATCTGGCCCAATTCATTGACTCCTGAAGTTTGGCTGTTAAGAGATTACTTTCCCTTACTTAAAACCTTACTTCCTATTAAAATGAAAGATAATTAAAGTGTGTTTAGTCATTTACATTATCAAGTGAACGAATTTCTCATATCCTTTCCTGCAAACAGGTTTTGAGTAAAGGAAGAAGCACAGAGTCATTATGCAGTAAAAGAAAGTACTGAACACACTAAGCCAACTGGGAACAGGGCATAGTCTCTGCCCTCAAAGGACTTCCAATCATATGGACACCTCCATTCTCCTCCTGTAACAGAAAGAGTTCCTTTCCTTTTCTTTGTCCCTTACACAATTTTAAAGGATGAAGGCTTCCTATTCCCCTTTCCTCATCTTTGCAAATATCTGTTGGAATGAACGAACCCATCCACCAACCAACCAATCCATCAATCAATACACCAAAGTTCCTTCCACAGTTTGCCCTAAGGAGTCTTTAAAAAAGGAAAAGCCCTTCTTTGATCATGTTTTCCTCAACCATAAAGTTATATGTTAGAGACGAATCCACACTCTGCTGTCTTCTTTTTTCTAAGGTTTTACACAGTGAAACGGATTTCCAGAGCACCCAGTCCTGACTCAGAAAAACCTGGTAAGACTTCACTGGCCCAAACTTTGAAGCAGAGGCAGGAATCTTGGCTCTCATTCCCTGTCCTAATAAGACTTGTGTGAGCCTGTTGCTCTGAATCTTATCTGCTGATGGAAAAGCATTCACCCCTTCTTTGCCCAGCAAGTACAGCCACTCTCAGAGAATGAACAATGACTGTGCAAATAAAATAGGATTCTTGTACACACTGAAAATTTAAAATTATAGAGAAGAATGGCAGTAACCTGTGATTACCCCCTTGGAAGACTTTCATCCCCCCTGCCTCTGTGCTTTATTCCATTGCCACTTCCTTTCTATTCAGAGGTTCAAAGGACTGATAGAATTTACAGCCAGAGGAACGAGCCGAAACTTAAGAGTCGACACTGAAAAAGCAGACTTATAACCCAGGCAGAGCCAAATGACATTAGCACAGTTAATTTGGGGTGTGTCTTTCAGAAACGCACAGTTCCAGAAGATGGTGTGGAGGGCCAGTTTGGGTCACACTCGACGGCAGGCACTGGACACCTCAGGGCACCCAGGTGTGTGACAGACACTGGGGCTGCAGGGACCCCAAGATCACGCCCTCACGAAGCTGCAAGACACAGGATTACAGAAGCGTTCCAAGAAAGGGGGAAGGAAGCACAAGCCCCCCCAACCCGAGGCCTGTTGGCCAGTCTGCCAGTGAGGAAACATATTGGGAAGCTTCTAGAGGAGATACCCCAAGGGTGAGCCTAAAGAATAGGTAACAGGTGGACAAGCAAGGCAGGAGAGGCAGCGAGAGATGGTCTGGCAGAGGGAGAAGCAAGCCTGAAGGGGTCCTGTCTGCCCTGCGTGAAGATCTCAGGGGGAGGGGACAGGGACAAGAAATGGGGCTACAGAGGCAGGCACAGGGAGCCCCTGAGCCCTGGCTGCAGCCTGAGGGCTCATCTTTTGTCATGAAGGCCCATGGGCAGTAACAGGATCCAGTCTAGATTTCAGAGAACACTTTGAATCGCCATACTGAAGAGCAACTGGAGGGGAGGGCTGGGGCCAGACACAGGAGACAGGGGTCTGTTCCTGACTCTACCATTGAGAGGGACATGGCCTCTGACCCGGGCCTGTTGCTCAAGCTCTCCGTACCTCAGTTCCTTGCAGAGTTACTGCAAGGATGGGGTATGCAGTAGGAAGTCAATAAATGGAGCTGCTGGGTGCAGTGGCAACATCGTGGCTATGACGTGCCTCTGGGGTCAGCATGACCGTAAACAGGGACAGGTCACAAGCTTCTCTGCTCTCAGTTTCTTCTGCTACAAAATGAAGGAAGGAAGATAACACCCCCAGTCCCCTCTCCGCCAGTTATTAAAAAGTTGGATCGTGGGAGACAAAACGTACAAGTACCCAGCCCCCCGCGGGGACCTGTACTAGTGGCAGAGTAAGCTGCCCTCACAGCAGCAAAGCAGGGGGCTGCTGCTGGTGGGGGGTGGGGGGGGCACCAGGACTTGGGGTGGTGGTAACTGGAGAGGACTGAGATGGAAGCATCAGGCAGTGAGAAATGCACCACACGAACGCGGTGGCAGCGAGAAGTCAAGGCTCCGGGTTGCAGAGCCGTAAGGAGCAAGTGTCAACAAGACTCCGAGGCTGCTGGGTGTGACACACAGGGGAGAGGCAAGAGAGAGGATGCCAGCAAAGTCTAGGGCTGGGACATCCGTGGATCGCAGCACCTGCCGTTCACTCACGACGGAACAGAGGAAGAGGAGGAGGTCTGCAGAGGAAGGTAAACTCATGTGCAGGCCAGGTAACCATGAGGCTCCCATGGAGCATCTAAGTGGAGTTGACCGTTTCTTTCCTTTTTGTTTTTTAGGATTTTATTTAGTTATTTGACAGAGAGAAAGAGAGCACAAGCAGGGGGAGTGGCAGGCAGAGGGAGAGGGAGAAGCAAGCTCCCTGATGAGCAGGGAGCCTGATGTAGGGCTCAATCTCAGGACCCTGGGATCATGACCTGAGCCAAAGGCAGACACTTAACCAACTGAGCCACCCAGGCGCCCCTGGAGTTGTCCATTTCAAAACTCTCTGAATATGTCTGGTCCTCAGAAAACAGATCTGGGCTAAAAATACAGATGGAAGAGCTGTCAGCATACAGCCAGCAACTGAAGCCACAGGAATATTCGAACCACCCAGAAAGACTGTGCGAGAGCAGGGGTGGGGGGCAGGGGAGACATCAGAGAAGGCAGAGCAGGGGCCCAAAGACAGACCCCATGCAAGTCAGACCAAAGAGATGGGCAGAGAAAGAACACCCAGAAGGAGGCTAGAGGAGTGGAGAGAGAAGAGTGGGAGACCCGGAGAGGCTGCCTCCAAAGCCAAAGGCTTCCGCGGGGGAGGGGCAAAGGTCATGTGCCGTGGCAGGGGGTCGGGGAAAATAAAGACTCACAAGGTCCCCCCGGATTGAGGAACCACAGCTGTAGCAGATAAACAGTGTCTGGGGAAAGATCCAGAAAAATAGATAGGAAGAGTGGCAACCAGAGGGAATACAGGATTGAGGAAGGGAAGCATTTTTCACAGCAGGTGATGGCTGTTCCTGTTTCTAGCAGGGAGCCCAGCTGCAAACCCATCCCAGGCAGGAGGGCGATGAAGGGAAGAGGCCCCTGGGCAGCCGCACCAGTTGGCACAGGAGGGAGCCAAGGACTGGGCTGCAGGGAAGGGAAGAGCATGGAAAAGTTGCCTTGAAAAGACAGGTGATGGTTTGAAATAGCCGTGAAATAGCCAAGCAAGGCCTGGGGAGACTAGGGAGGAAACCACAAAATGAGATCGTGCCCACAGCGGGAAGAAGCAATGCAGACCTGGCTCTTCCCTCCTCTCGAAAGAGAGACTCCTCCTCCGAGAGCTGTCAATGAGGCAAGGTTTGCCAAGTGCAGACAGGTCATCTCAGAGCTGGGAGAAAAGCAAAAGATCCTAGAAGCAAAAAACGTGAGTCCAAGGTGAGAACCCGAGGCAGAGCTGGTGTGTTGGGACACGGGAGAAACAGAGGGAAAGAGGGTGGGGCAGGAGACACGGGGAACATCAGATTCTCAAAAGAATTCTCCATCTAAGCTGAAAAATCAATGCACTGCAACCGCTATTTGTAAACTCCTGTTTGGAGCAAATAAGTCAATGAAGGTAGGTGTACTTTTCAACAATGCTGAAATAAAATAGTAATAACGTAAGAGTGGGATATGGATACTGTAACAAAACCATAAATCTGGGGTTTTTTTCCTAGCTGTGACTCTAATAAATGCCACCAACTCATTCAATGCTAAAACATGTTTCCTGATGATTGACTCTTTTTCATTCATTTAAATAAACGCTTAACAGTTGAAGAACTGTGCTAGACCACACCAGGACAGATGCAAAGAAAATTAACACAGATTGAAGTCTAATTTCTCCATCCATACATGAAAACCCACCAGAACTTCCACAGTAAGGAAGATTGT
The DNA here is from genome assembly GCA_002007465.1 of Ailurus styani. NCBI lineage: Eukaryota > Metazoa > Chordata > Mammalia > Carnivora > Ailuridae > Ailurus > Ailurus styani. Next base: position 275,330 of record LNAC01001087.1, read on the forward strand.
AGGAGAAAAGGGAATGATAGACAGTTTGCCCACATTCAAGTTCAAACACATACCAACATCCCTGACTCCAAAGTATCCACTCATCTTCTCCAAATTCTACCAGCAAATAGATGTGAATGCCTTGTTTTCTCTTCCTTCCTGTCCTGTGCCCGCATCACAGATAATAAGCAACAGTTAGTGGCTGGTTATGGTTCAAGGTACGACAGGGACTGCGTACCTACTGCGTTCCAGATGCTATGTTCCATGTCTTTCCCATCCGGTCCTCACAACAACCCTGCAAAGAGGGCAGAGCGATCCCCTTAGATACGAGGAGAAGGTGAGGCTCCGAGAGGTGACAGAAATTGCCCATGCTCTCACAACGACTGAATGCTGGGGCCACGATGTGACTTCAGGTTCTTCTAGCTGCAGAGCGCTTACTCTCTTAACTGCCACCTTCACCCCGAATTCTCCTCACTACTGTTCCAAGGGGAAACGCATGAAGTACTTTTCTTCCCTTGGCAATTGAAAACTCTTTTATTCGTAGACTTACTACATGTTTCATTTATTCCTTAATATTTTATAGATTCCATTTATGGAGGTTTTAAAAAAAAGCATTTTTTTTAAGTCTATTCATTCTCCAGTACCCAAACACATGGTGTTTCACCAAATAACCCATAAATCAAGTTCTCAGCAACAGCTTCTACCTTCTGGCTCAGGGACTAAGAAAACAGCAAAACAGAGACAGGTGATGTTGTAGAGTGGGACTCTGTATACAAAACAAAGACCTGAACTTAAAATTAGAAGCCTGATCCAGGTCTAAGAGGAGCTCCCCGATGGTGGGATTTCCCTGTACACACAAGATCAGTCAACTCAAGGGCTCCAACAGCCACTTCTGGGGAGTAGACGATATACGAAGTTCACAGAGGGTGCCTGGCCCTGTCCTGTCTTGAGACGCAGTCGGTGCAGGGAGAAGGTCTAGGTGGACATGGCCCAGCACTGGCACATTTCAGCTCTGGGCCCTGGGGCAACTTTCTGGCAACACCATGACCCAGTTTCTACACCAACAACATGAGAATATCAGAAATTGTGACTAGGACTACATGAATCACACCCAATGCATCGTGAGCATTTAATTAATACCAGCTAATTCTATCCCATATGTTTAGGCTTTTCCCTTTCTGGAGGAGTATTTTTTTAAAGATTCATTTATTTATTTATTTATTTTAGAGATGGAGAGGGGCAAAGGGAGAGAGAGAATCTTAAGCAGGCTCCATGCCCAGTGCAGAGCTGGACACGGGGCTTGATCTCACCACCCTGAGATCATGACCTGAGCAGAAAGCAAGAGTCGAACACTTAACCAACTGAGCCACCCAGGTGCTCCTCGAGGAGTATTTTTAAAACTGCATGCCACTGTCCAAAAATGTTATGGAATCTATTTTTTTTAATTAATTAAATTTTTTTAGAGGAAAAGAGCATGAGCTGGGTGGGGGAGGGGCAGAGGGAGAGGGAGAGAGAGAGAATCTTAAGCAGACTCCACGCCCAGCACTGGATGAGGGGCTCAATCTCATGACCCTGAGATCATGACCTGAGCCGAAATCAAGAGTTGGGCACTTAACTGATAGCCACCCAGGTGTCCCTAAAATCAATTTAGAGGGTCACAACCAGCACTTCTGGAAAAGGAAATAGAACAGAATGTTGTATCTAAACATTAACAAAGTCCTATTTTACATGATCCTGGTCATTTTTTCTCTAGCATCCATGGTAATATTGAGTGGGGCTTTGTGAATCCATGTGTCTTTCATGGATTGACAGGTAGCAATCTAAAGGGTATTTCTTTCTAGGGTCACCATCAAAACATTTGGAAAAACACTGATTGCAGAACGAGCAATGACAGGGAATCAGGGAAGATGCAAAGGTATTACATGATAGAAACCACATTTTAAAATGCAGACAGCTGGGGCACCTGGGTGGCTCAGTCGTTAAGCATCTGCCCTTGGCTCAGGTCACAATCCCAGGGTCCCGGGATCGAGCCCCGCATAGGGCTTCCCCCAAGTCAGGCTCCCTGCTCTTAAGCTCCCTGCTCGGCAGGAAGCCTGCTTCTCCCTCTCCCACTCCCCCTGTTTGTGTTCCCTCTCTCTCCCTCTCTCTCTCCAATGAATAAAGTCTTTAAAAATAAAAAAATAAAATGCAGACAGCTGCAGCAAAGGGAAAGCCTAACTGGACCCTCAGGGTAACCCAGGAAATGCCTTCCGCGCACAAGTCTGTTTACGGCGAGCCTGCTACAGGCATTTCAATAATCTGAGATTAACAACAAGCTTTTAGTTCCAAAGCAAACCAAATCGCAACACTGGAAGTACAGGTGTTATCTGGACCCTGGGCAAGATGAGTAAATGATACGACTTACCCAGTAAGCCGTCTTGGCAATACTTGTCAAAGAAGACACGATGCCAGATTTCAAATGTTCTGAAAAACTGTCTGGGTTTGGATGAGATAGGAAAATGTCTCAAAAAAGAAATTCTTAAATGTGGCTATAGATCCATCCTCTAACAGTTCCATTATAACCAAATCCCTGGCTTGAAAATTTAACTATCTGTACAAGAGGATGAAATGGAAAATAACTATAAACATAACTAAGCATTTCAGAATTTATAAAAACACTTCTCTCTATATCCAAAAGCCTGTTTGATGTGGCATGCCACGATACTGCCCTTCGGCGGGTAAGGAGGGCCGTGGTCCTGGGCCCTAATCCTCCCACACCCATCTCCCTGCAGAGTTCCCACAACCCACTGGACCTACCCACCCAGAACTGCTGTCCCTGTCTGGTTTTAGGCTCCACTACAGATCCCCAGAGTTGCCTGATCCAATACCGATCCATTTCCAGGGCATGAACAGGCTCCTCCCGGATCTGTCCTCCCAAGGGGGCCTTTGCCTCCACTGGTCTGAGCCAAAGCTATGACGAAGGGGACACGATGCTCTTTACCAGGTAAGACCGTACTGTGGGAGGGAAGAAAAGAAAGCAGGCCCAAAGCCAGGGGATTCTCCAGCTGCATGCCAGCTGTGAGCTCTGGGAAGTCTGACAATTCAAAATTCAAACCTAGCCTTCCAGGCCACTATGGAGACATCACTGTCAAGGTAGGTAGACAGAATAAATTTTATAGCATGCTCCTCACAACTGCAATATGCGTAAATATTTAGACCTATGCTATGAGGGCCTCCATCCATTCTCTTGCATGGGCCCCTGCAAACTTAAGAGGCAGGCCTAGTGCTTAGTATGTGAGCTCAGAGCCACTCCACCATGGTTCATACTGGCATCCCCACACCCTGCCATTCACCAGCTCTGTGAACCTGGGAAAACCATCTCAGTTTCTTCATCTATAAAACAGACAAGAGCACCCTCTTCATAGGGTTGCTGTAAAGACTAAATCAATTAGTCCATACACAGTGCCGAGAACAGCGCCTAATAAGCACTCCACAGATGCTGTCTTTAGATTATTCTCCATACAAAATTGACTGGCCACTGCAAACTTCGAGATAAGACCACAGCCAGGAAGGTATTCTGTGTATTTCTTCTTTCCCGCTCCTGATCTTAAATATCGTGCTTTACACCTCTCCAAAAGATCACTATTTTCTATTCCAAAATGGACAAGTCTTCCAACTGCTGACCGGCCTGATGTAAGTTCTTCTGAAATTAAATATGTGTTCATCATCTCCCCCAGCTTGACAGAAAGCTCAGGTGTCTGGCCAGTTTGAAGTCTGGCAGATTTGCTTTCTGTGTCAACTGCATGCAATAAAAATTTGACAATATTACCAATTTTAAGTGTAAAAGGGACATTCCCTACCCTCTGTATTCATGAGATTCAGAGCTATTAGCCAGGGTAGGTCCTTCTCGATTAAGACATACTTGAAGCCATCAGCAAGGAAAGGCTACCAGACCAGAGAAACTAAGCTAAAAATAGAGCCCCACCAGTGCAGAAATAGAGGGAAGAAAACAATTCTTTATATGCCTACTTAGGAGTCCACATGCTTTTTGTCATTAAAGGAAGTTGTGTCATCAGCTTGGTAATTACAAACTGCCAACAACCTTCTCAATGACCAATATTCCTTCAACCTACAATGACAGAGCAAACAACTTGAAGAGAAACACTTGCCACGTTGTAATGACATGCTGGCAGCACAGAGCCCTCTCTCAAATCTCTAGTTTGCTGGACGTCAGAAGGTCTAAAATGGGAAACAAGATGTACGAGGAAAAGATTCAAGGTCATGCTTACCCTTTAGAGTATATCTCCAGCCTACATGTTCAATACAGTGAACATCCAGTCCATCATCCTTCCCCAGTTATTCTGAAGAATTTTTAAAATTTTTGATTTGCCAACTTGTTAAGGGGCCAGAACTCTCTGGTTTCCCCAACTACACCTAATTAGTCTCCCACAAAAGGAGCGCTGCTAAAGCACTGTTAATTTCAACAGTAGTGTTTCTATGAAATCTTCTCCAAATCCAAAATGGAGTATAAAGGTCAGTATGAAATAAATGAAAATTAACTGCATTCTACAGAGACAAGACCAAGCACGTCCATCCACCCAACAGTAATCCCATAAAAATCAAATACAGTGTTTCTTGCAAGAGTTTTGCCAACTTCTACCAAAAAAAAAAAAATCAATCCCAGGAACACTTCCTGTGTTGGCCAGTTTTTATTTACGCAATTAAGATGGCTTTTTGTTAAGAGCCAGAGAAACAATATATTTTTACAAGCGCATTAGTCATATAGTCAAGCTTCATTATATGCTAATCATTCATCGGTAGTTCCTAATGAGGATGCTGTTGCCTCCTGCGATGAGAATGTTAAGGAAAGGATGTGTTCACAATAGGCCATAAAATGTGTGAAAAACAGAATACCCCAAACCAGGAGAAAAGCCAATGAGTTCATCGGGCTTTCATTTTTTTGCTCAACAGCATTAACAGCTGTATGGACACAAACCTGGGTTAACTTAGAAGCCCGTATCCTTAATTATTAATTCCCTCCAGTCTCCCACCCTTCCCAAACTCCACGCCCTTCAGAGAAGTACAATACTTCATTCAGAATCGCTGTTATTAAAGACTCTCCTGGGGAATCATTTTGGCTTCAGCCGTTTCTCCAGCAGACGTCTGCTACGGCTTCTTCTAAATCCTTCTCCTAACACCAGGCATCTCCGCGGCCGGCGGACTCGGCTGTGAACCTTAGCCCCTAAACGGTGGGAAGTCACAGGGTTGTGGCGGAGGGGAAGCTGGTGGGCTCCGGGCGTCGCGCGCAACACCCGCAGAGCTTCCTTCCTTTCACCCAGGCACCCTTCCTGGTCGCCAAAGGCTCTCACTCGGCGCCCATCCATGGGAGTAAGCCAGCTAGACCGGGGGGGGGGGGTGGAAAGCTGCTTCAACAAAGCCCAACGTGTGCGGCTTGGGTAAACGCAAGGATGAATTACGGGGCCGTGCGTCGGGGCTGGCTGCAAAACGGAAAGCGTTCATCTGATTTTGATGTAGAATTTCAGGAACCGAGGGGTCCTCGGAGATCCCCAGAACCGCTCCCCTCCGTGAACCCGCTTTCGGCTCCCTTCCCTGAAATCGGCATTGCCCGGATCTCAGCAGGGAGAACTGTTCTTGGGGGGTTAGGCGCAGCTGGCGCGAGCCCTTCTGAGCCCGGCTGCGTGGAGCTGCAGCTGGAGCCCAGAAGCGCCCCCAGCTCCGAGAAAAGCACTGTGCTTGGCAAAACCCTGCCCTCCCCACTGCCATCACCGGGGCCCGCACCTCTGCGGGCCCCGGGCATCTGGACCCAGGCAGGGACGTCCCAACTGTCGCGCCCCGGCGAGGGCACCCCGGAGACAGCACGCCCTGCGCCTCGCTCCCAGAACGGGGTCCCCAGGAGACAGGGACCCGGGGACGGAGAATCCCCGTGGGGGCACCGTGCGGCGAGGGAGGCCCCCCGACCCTCCGGGCCCCGCGCTCAGGTACCTCGCAGCCGTACAGCTGACCCAGCTGCTCCACGATCCACTCCTCCAGCACCAGCCGCTTCCGAAGCTCCTTGCGATCGTATTTCACTGTCACTTTTCCCTGCTGGTGGCGCCGCTGCTGCTGCTGCTGCTGTTGCTGCTGCTGCTGAACCTGCCCCGCCGCGGCCGCCGTGGCCACGGGCGCCGAGTCCTCCCGGGAGGAGCCTGAGCCGCTGCTCGAGCCCGGGCTGCCGCCGGCGCCGCCCCGGGGACTCTGGAAGAAAACCCGCGCGCCGCCGCCGCCGGCCCCACCGGCCGCCTCG
>LNAC01001087.1:281631-357877 GCA_002007465.1 Ailurus styani
GCCGGGCGCCGCTACCACCTCCGGCCGGGCAGCGGCATGCGAGGGGCTCGCCCGCACCTGCTCCGCGCGCCGCGCACGCCCGGCAGCCCCGCTCGAGGGGAGGTCGGGAGGAGCCGCGGCGACCGCGAGGAGGACGGCCGGGGGAGGGCGGGGACGAGGGAGGGGCGGGCACCGCCGCCTTAAAGACGCCGCCGAGGACCCTCTCGCTCCAGCCGGCGGAGGCGGATCGGGCGCCTCGCAGGCACAGGGCCGGGGCGTGGGAGGCGCGCGCGGAGGCGGGAATGTGTGCGCGTAGGCACGCGCCGCCGCCTGTGCGTAGACGCCCGGGAGCCCTGGCTTGGGTCTGGGGCCGGAGACGGTCCTCCGCGCGGGTGACCCTGTCCTCTCCTCCTCTCGGGCCGGAGCGCACGAAACCCGCCGCCTCCCACGGGGTCGCCCCGCGCCGCCCCGGGGACAGGGCACCGCCGGAGGGGGACACGGGGAGGGACCGCGCCGCAGGTTCCTCGCGAAGCTTTGCTTTGCCCTCCCGCCTCTCCCTCTTCGGATGGCGGGGAAGCGTCTCTCTCCCTCCTGTCTCCACCCTCCAGCTCCAAACACATTCCTATTCATGCCACTTCCTCTCTCAGATTGTGAGAAAATTGACGAGGCGACGTTTGTGCAATCAGACGATCAAAGCGCCTGAGAAATTCCCTTCAGACCAGTTTTTCTCTCCTCACAGAGTGTCTGTTTATTCCGAGGCAGAGCATTCATATAGCTTCGTATCTAAAGGGCTGCAGGCTTGATCCACCGCTTGGCCAAGAGGCTGGGGACGTCCAGACAGCAAACGTTTCTCTGAAGGAGTCAGTGCTGTTTACTGGGCTTACAGTTCTGGTATTGCATTCCTGGCTAGTCAGCTTTCCTCTCTCTCAATACCACTGCCAAGCCACCTCTTTTTACCGGGGAAAGCAATTGCACTAATTCTACTCTGAAAACATCAGGCAGCCAAGTAGAGTTACAAATGAATGAGCTTATTATAAGGTTTAGGGCAAAGAGATGGGGAGGGAAATTACAAACAGAAAAGTGCATGTGTATGTGTGTAAAATTATAGGGAGACACTCCTATATGGCTCTTGTACATAACATTACTTTTCTGTTCAGGCAACAGAAAGAAACCACAAAGGTGCTCCAACACAGTTAAGTGGCTTTTATGAACTTTTTGAAAAGCTGGTGAGGTTTACCAGCAGCTACTCAAAAAAGTTTCTCGGAAGGAACATGGATAAAGTTGATCTCTTCTGAACATTTTCTGCGGTAGCCCCATGTGGGATTCTAGACCAAGAGCTGCAGAGGGAAATAAAAGAAGTAACCAGAAACTTTCTCCCCAGCTTTTCTGGCTCTGCAGTCAACCTGTGTGCAGGTCTGCTCTACCCAGATATATGATCACCCCTGTTCTGTCCCTTTTAGGTTTTCACCAAGAGCCTGAGGAGGGATTTTCTCAAGAAGCTCCATGCCTGAAGTTCATCATCAGGACAAGGCAGGCCCTGAAGAGTGAAAGGAAAGATCTAGTGGGGGATTGTGTGAAATGGGATGGCTGGTGGGGGGGCCCTGCAGTCCCATCACAATTACAGGGGGTCAAGGCTGTAACCTCTCTGCCCCACGGAAGAGGCCAACTGTCCTCAAGGTTCGTTTCCCACCCAACTTTTCACAGACAAAGGAACTAGAACTACCGTGACTGGCCCTAGACATGGATGACTGTTTTCCACCACCCCCACCGGCCCGGGACATCAGAGGTTGTTCTAAGTCCTAAACATGTAGCCAAGAGGGTGAGCACCTCTGCTGGCCAGGAGGAAGAGGTTGGAAGGCAGTGGTGATCAATGACAGAATAAGCTTGTCTGTCTCCAGCCGTCCAGCCCTGGTCCAGGTTAGCCCGCACCAGCTTTAACAAACTGAACCAACCAGGAGAATTTCAATCAAAACAAAAGCAGCTAAAATTATACTTAATGAAGGAGAAACTACATAAAATCTGTCCCTCATTCTGGCACTAGGACCTGGCTCCACCAATATTTTGAAAAAATTCTGCCTCTGATCCAGGAGTATGGCAAAGAGTGGAAAATTCCAACCAATTCCAACTCCTTTGAGTCTTTGGACAATGAGTTCAGTCATTCAAGAACAACTTCAAAGAGTTTATAAAAATTCACTAAGTTCTTTCTGAGAAAGTCTTGTGTCAGTTTTTTTCACTGTGTAGGATCCTTTTTTCCTTTGTGCTTAAAACTCAGCTTTCTCTTACAACTTCAAAAATGACAGGTACTAAGAGATATTTAAGAAGAAACTTAGGGTTTTTGACATCTTCACTTGTAGAAAAATATCCAGTAAGGAGTCAGTCAGTCAGTGTCTTCCCTCACATACATTGAACTTCAGTGGCCCAAATGAGTCACCTTGAATTACAATTAGGAGTTGAACTAACATGAAAGTTCCTTTTCCTGTAAATCCACTTGCTCCACCCAGGACATGATACACACTTGAAGGGAACCCCCCACCACACAGACAGACAGACACAGACAGACAGACAGACACACACACACACACACACACACACGCACACACTTTAATTCCATGTTTCAAAATTTTTGGAAATAAGGGGTCTATTCACAGTCCAGAGACCCTTTCCATAGGTGACTATATTCAGAAAAACCAGCAATATTTCTCATCTTCAAGACTACATGTTTTGTTCAAGGCAAACACTTTCATTTCTAACCCATTTAGATAAGATTTTTCACGTGCTGGTTAATCAAAAACAATGAATGGTTTTTAGTGATTTGAATGGTCTGAGAATTTTCTAGAACCCAAGAGATGAGCTTTTACCTTTAGGCAATTACTCACCGCTGGAAAGCAACCTAAGAAAGATTTCGCCAATATCCTTTCTTCACAGCTTCATGTTTTCTTAAATTACTCTCTGATTTGGAGAAAGTTTCTTTTAGGAACTGTATATAGGTCCTTCATCTCTGAAAATGATCTTTATGCCCAAAGTTTGTTAAATAAGGTGACTTTATCAGGGGTCCCAGCTTTCTTCACTCCTCCAGGGAAATGAAGATTAAATACAAATATTTATACTCAGATGCAAATTTCCTTACTCCTTACGGACTAGATGTCGCAATAATTATGCAACACCTGGTAATCTAGCTTGAGGCTGTGATAATGACTCTCCCTGGGGCCCACAAACCTGAACAGAGAATTCTTATCTTGACTAGTGAATGCCAGTGATAAGCTGCCTACATCCAAACTCTCACAAACGTGTGGTAAAGCCAAAAGACAAATCAAAAGTAACTTCAAGTCTGGTTTTCATCATTAAAGTAGAAGAAATTCAGTCTGTCCCATTGGATTCTAACCGTTACCCATGCATTTTCTGTCTTCAGAATACAGTCCATTATTTCATTATTCCTTTTGCAGGGAGAGCGCTAATGTTGATAGCCTATCAATGTCATTTTTCTTTTGGCTACCGTTTCATTCTCTTTTTCTTTTCCTCCTCCAGACTCTGGGATTTTGACTGTATTGTGCATTACAATTTGGAAACAAAATTCCCAAATAAACTTAGCCATTGCTTGTATGATTAACCAGAGCAACAGCAGTCATTGTCACAATTCTAAAATTTTGTCTCCACAGTTACCAGAAATTCTTACCCAACTGTTCAGAGAGGATGGGGGTAAGGGATGCGAATCCAGAGCTCATCTCATCCCTTCTAACAGAGGCTAAATGTCCCACACCCTCCTATAAGCCTAGCTTGTGAATATTTTGTCTTTCTGTAACACTAGGGCCAAATCTGTCTCTGGAGGAACCCGTTATCCCCCATCTGGCTGATACCTTCTTGCCCTCCCCATTTCATTGCCAAACATTTTGGAAGAGCTGCCCATTCCCCCCAGTGTCTGTCTTCCCCTGTCACCTTTCAGTCCCCCACTGTCCAGAGGTCACCACTGTACTGAAGGCACCAATCAAGGTCACCAAGGAATTCCATGTTGCTCTATTCAATGTGCGTCTTCCAGCTCTTACCTAACTTGACCTCCTGCCACATTTGACAGTTTTGAACCTCTCCTTACTTTTCAGACTCTCTCCTCTCTTGGCTCCCATGCCAACCCCCTCCTGGTTTCCCTCCCACTTCTTTGTCCTGGTCTTGAGAGCTACTTTTCCAATATCTCCGCCTTAAAGGTAAATGGTTCCCCAGATTCTACCCTCCTCTCTTTGCTCATTCCACAGTCTCTCCAGGTGATTTTGTCTCCAGCTAAAGCTTCCATTTTGACAACCTACCATCTACACACCACCAACTCCCCAAATCATGAGCTAGAGCAGGTTTCTGGTCCAAGCTTCAGATCTGCAGGAATCCCATATTTACTGCCAATGCACCAAGCACATATGTGTATAGTTAAAGTACCCAGATGTATGCCTATATCAGTTCATTAGAGAAGAAAATACAGCAGTCCCCCCTTCTCCACAGGAGTATGTTCTCAGACCCACCCCCCACCATGGACACGAGAAACCACAGATAATACCAAACCCTATACATGCTATGTTTTTTTCTCTACACACATACTTATGATAAAGTTTAGGTTATAAATTAGGCATAGCAAGAGATTAGCAACAATAGCTAACAATGAGGGGCGCCTATGTGGCTCAGTTGGTTAAGCGTCTGCCTTTGGCTTAGGTCATGATCCCTGGGTCCTGGGATCGAGCCCTACATTGGGCTCCCTCCTCAGTGGGGAGTCTGTTTCTCCCTCTCCCACTCCCCCTGTTTGTGTTCCCTCTCTCGCTGTGTCTCTGTCAAATAAATAAATACAATCTTTTAAAAATATAAAATAAATAACAATGAAATAGAACAATTATAACAATATACTGTAATAAAAGTTGTGTGGATGTGGTGTCTCTGTCTCATAATATCTTATTTGTACTGCACTCAGCCTCCTTGTGACGTGAGACGATAAAATGCCCATGTGATGAGATGACATGAGGGCAATGACGTAGCGTTCGTTGGGCTGCTGTTGACCTTCTGACTTGTCAGAAGGAGGATCATCCATTTCTGGACTGCAGTTGACTGTAGGTAACTGAAACCACAGGTAAGGGAGGGGCGGCTATAGTAGTAGAGTGAGTGTGTTTTTGGCCACGGACTGCCCAGTAAAGGGTGCTCTAGCTCAGCACTTTCCAGACATTCAATAAGAAGCACAATTACGTCATGACTCAAATATACCTCCACACACATAACTTACCCAGATCACATGCAATACACCCTGTACACGGCCTGGTCTCTCCTGTCCTGTTTCATTATTTGCAAGGAATGCCAGTTACGATCTACTAGACTGATTTCCCAACCCACCGAAGGGTTGCAGTCCCGAGTTTGGAAAGCGCTGCTGTCAGCCAGAGCTGTGCCTACGACAACAGATCCTGGCTCTCCTTGGTCTTCATGGCACACTCCAGGCTGGTTATTTTTTCCCCTGGCACACTCTTTCTGTCATGATTAGGTTATCAAGTGTTCTGGTAAACAACTTTGACCCAAAATGGCTGACCTAGGGCATATGTGTGATCTTCTTGAAAGTGTCATGAGAGAACTAAAGGGGAAAAATATTCTGGACATAAAGGTATACCTTTTGCCAGACCGCCATGCTCCTCCCTCAGGGAATGGTAAAAGGCCTGGAGGGTAAAAGTCAGGAGGACACTAGGGATTGGTAGAGCCTCCAGTTTGAGGATAGGTATGTTGTGGTGGTTCCCAACCTAAATCTTACCTCCCAACTGCCTGGATTGAATCTGGCCCCTGCCACTTAGGCACTGTGTGACCTTGGTCTCTTCACCTCTCTGTGTGCCTTCATGTCTCCATCTAGAAAATGATCAGCAGTGCTTGTCTAATAGGGTGTTCTGAGGGAAAATGAGTTCCTGGAAATAAAGCACCTAAAACGGTGCCCGCTGTTATGCGTGAACATAACATGCCATAAACATGGCGGAGAGAACTGACTCACTGTTGTTCCAACGATGTCCCCAAGAAATTATGGCCATAGGCACATCTTGACTCCAGGGATGTGAAGCAAGTGGTGGGAAATCATCTCCATAGGCATCCTATTCCGACCGTCCCTACAGGGTGATTCAGTTATTGTCCCCATTGGCAAGTCCCAAGAAAGGAAGGTAAGCCTGTATCTCCAACTGCTTACTCATTTGGGACCTGCACCTGGATGTCTTGTAGTCACCCCCAGTTAACAGATTCAAACCCAAACACCATCTTCCCCAGCTGAACCTGCTTCACTTCCAATTCCCTTCTGGAGGGACTGTGTAACACCATTGTCACGCCTAGAAATTCCTGGTCTTATCCACCATGTCCAATCCACCAATAAGCAAGTCCTAATGACCCCATGCTTGTCTGGGTCTAATCTGCCCCCTCCTCTCTGTCCACACACTCTGCCTGGGTTTCTCCTGCAGTCTCCTCACTTGCCTCCACACCTTGCCTTCCACTCGTTCTTCCTATTGCTCCCACAGAGAGCTTTCTAAAAGCAAATGTGATCATATCATATGCTTAAAATTCCCTCCATAGTCCCTGTTCCTGTCAGGCTACAGTCCAAACAACTTCACGTTGCCCATAAGACTTTCCTTGCTTTCTTTCCCAGCATCTGTTCAAATACTCCCCACCACACCCCCAGACACACACACCTCACTCTGCCCAATACCTTACACAGCCTGGGGTTCCCAAATACGGAACACTCCCTGTCTGCTTTTGTCGATGCCTGCAACCTCACCTTCCAGTTTCCTGTGGCGCCAGCCTAACCCCTCACGCCCCCACCTGGGGTTAGTCACTTCCCTGACTAAGCCCTTCCCACTTTCATAGCAAGGTCTCACTCTCATGTCTGTCCCTTGGCCACTATCTGTCTATCACATCGCCCATCAAGCCTTTCTGTGATCAAGTCTCTGCTCAGATGTCACCTCGTCACACAGGCCTTCTCTCTGCACCTCTGGCCCCTTGCTCTCTCTTTCTCTTCCTCACTCTTATGACCACTTGAAAATTATATATATAACTATGTAAGATATTACTTATATATATTATATATGTATTACTTTACAGTAGATATTATATGATGACGGAAGGAGTCCATTGGGTCATCTGTGCCTCCCACCAGATTATAAACCCCTGAAGACAAGTATGTGACCAAGTGGAGTCCGTGTTCTCAGGACCAACAATGTGCTTACAACATGGCGGGCACCCCGAAACAGTATATGATTGACACTCTCTCCACTTCTGGCTGGACACAGTTTTTTCTTGATTGTCCAAGATAAATACACAAAAATGCAGATCTCATCATTCCTCAGTACAGGCCCAATCTGGTGCCGGCTACTTTATAAATCATAGGAAGTCACACTTCTCCCTTCTACAGAGACACTCCCAGGATTTTTACTAGGTTTCCGTAGTAAGCAAAGGAAAAGGTGACCACCCAGACCTCCCAAGACCCTATACTTGAGCTGGATCTCGAGTCCCCTGTTCCTCCAGTATTAGTCTCAGTTTCTGAGCACCTGGTTGGTTGGAGGCTGTTATGAGACATGGCTGAGGCATCAGGTGTAAAATCAAATTGTCACTCCAACTTAACTCCTATCAAGATTCTGCCATCAGTTAGTCACAGTCTCCCTCCACCTGTTGTTTTCAAGCTATAAAAGGAGGACTGGTCAGAAGGCCACCAGCTTAGGTAATCTATGGGGCAGCACCAATTTTGTTTCTTCCCAGGGTATTTTGGGAGGAGGTGTGGTCCTTCCTGTGGCACACAGCGGATCTGTAGCTTGAGCCACCTTCAACACACCAAGCGAGACTGACCCCTGCCCTCTGACCCCGGGCTGTACCACTGGTCCTACGACAATGTCAAATGTCTCTAAAACTCTCAAAACACCAATTCTTGAGTTCTGCACTTACCTCAGCATGGACCAGACGCAAATATTTCACCAGTTGGCACCAGGTCAGGAACCACGCCCTGCAAAGCACCATGCCATTTTGTAATTACAAAGGGCTTATAAACTTTAATAGTTATAGTAATGGCAATAATAATTGGGCATTATCCTCTAGCTAGAGAGAAAGAGACACTGATTTTATTTCCTTCACTGGAAATCTTTGATAAATTCAAGCTGAGTCCAAAGGTATAAGCAATTAAAACAGTATGGTATGGGCATAAAGACAGACACACAGATCCATCGAACAGAATAGAGAGCCCAGAAATAAACCCACATATATATGGCCAATTTGTTTATGACAAAATAGCCAAGAATACACAATGAGGAAAGCATGCTCTCTTCAATAAATGGTGCTAGGAAAACTGGACAGCCTCATGCAAAAGGATGAAACTAGACCAGGATCTTATTATATACAGAAAAATTAACTCAAAATGGATTAAAGACTTGAATGTAAGATCTGACACCATAAAACTCCTAGAAGAAAACATAGGTAGTAAACTTCTTTTTTTTTTTTAAGATTTTATTTATTTATTTCACAGAGGGAGAGAGATCACAAGTAGGCTGAGAGGCAGGCAGAGAGAGAGGAGGAAGCAGGCTCCCTGATGAGCAGGGAGCCCGATGCGGGCCTCGATCCCAGGACCCTGAGATCATGACCTGAGCCGAAGGCAGAGGCTTTAACCTACTGAGCCACCCAGGCGCCTGGTAGTAAACTTCTTGATATCAGTCTTGGTGATGCGTTTTTTTTTAATCTAACAGCAAAAGCAAAAGTAAGTAAGTGGGACCATATCAAACTACAAAGCTTCTGCACAGCAAAGGAAATCATCAACAAAGTGAAAAAAATAAAAAGAAAAGAAAAAACAACCTGCTCAGTGAGAGAAAATATATGTAAATCATGTAACTGACAAGGGACTAATATCCAAAATATATAAAGAGCTCATACAACTCAAAGACAAAAAAAAAATCCAATTTAAAAAATGGGCAGAGGATTTGAACATTTTTCCAAAGAAGATATACAGAGAGCCAGCTGGTACTTAAAAAGATGCTCAACATCATTAATCCAGGGAAATGCATAACAAAACCACGAGATATCATCACCCATCTGTTAAAATGAAAATAATGAGAATATCAGAAAGACAAGAAATACTAAGTGTTGGTGAGGATGTGGAGAAATAGGGTTCCTCATGCACTGTTGGTGGAAATGCAAACTGCTACAGCCACTCTGGAAAACAGTATGGAAGTTCCTCAAAAAATTAAAAATGGAGCTACCATAAGATCCAGTGACTTCACTTCTGGGTATTTATCCAAAGAAAACAAAAACACTAATAAAAATACCTGTACCTTCATGTTTATTACAGCATTATTTACAATAACCAAGATATGAAAATAACCTAAGTGGCCATTGATGGATAAATAGTAAAGAAAATGTGACATAGATCTATTTGCACACCATTGCTGTAGAGGAGGGTGCAAGAATCCTTGCTTTAGAAATCAACATCCCTGTTCCCACATGTGTCTCTCAAGACTGTGGGGATTATCACATTGTGTTGATTGTGTTGTAGTGTATGTTGCATTGTGTTAGAGTGGGCTCCATCCCAGTGGACATTCATGAAGGGCTGGTTAATCATGAAGGGCTGGTTATTCATGAAGGGCTTGATATTCCCAGTGTCAATTGTGGCCAGATCTGGAAGATCCTTCTTCTGGAAACTGAATTCTAGTTGCTGCAGAGGGAGATGGGAGAAAATGTTTTTCCTTGGCCTTGTGATTGCACTGGAGAAGATGTCTAGAACTAATTTTGTTCCACTTACGGTGTCCTCCACGGGGAGGTGGACCCAAAACAGGGTCAGCAGGTCCTGAGCTAGTCTTATCTGGAGCAGATGACCCAGGGTGATAACATTTTGAGTCCAATAATAGCAAAAGCTACTCATCACTGACATCAGGTGTCAGGCATTTTATTATAAATGCTATCTCGTTATACTTCCTACAATCCCACATGATTATGTACCTACAACACTGATGACTATGTTTATTTGAAAGATAAGGAAATCAAGCTACGAGAAGCTAAGTAACTCCTACCTCCAACCTAAGGTTTCATAGGAAGTGGACCTGATCTTATTTTGCTTCTGCTGGCCTAGTTAATAATAAAATCTGACTTGAATGTCCCCAGTCTGCCCTCAGTTCTATGCAGGGGTGATAGGACAGGGCTGTGTTTCGGGCAAGGCCATAGTGTTGTGGGTACACAGCATCGCCTTTCTTTCCATTCTGGCTTGGCTTGGTGTAGCCTGGAGTCATTATGAGAGCCCCTTAGTGGACAGTCAGCCTCAGAGGAGCCTGAGCCCACCCCTCCCAAGACTGCCAGTCTACTTCCAAGTCTAGAGGAGCCAAGGTTTGTTTTTATTGCCAAAGGCACTTTTCTTTTCCCCTTCTCTGCTTTGAAAACTGATAACCTCTGAAATAGATCAGCAGTTACATATGGCATCTGCTGGCTGTTTAGTTCCATGTTCCCTGCCACGTGGGAGGCAAGTCCAATACTGGGTCCACCCCACACCAATTAAGTCAAAGCCTATGGAGGCCAGGACTGGGTGCTGGGGCTGCTTGGAATTCCCAAGGGATTGCCCCGTGCAGCTAGGGCTGAGGATCACCGGCACAGACCATCTGGGGACAATCTTATGTGTGACAACTTTCTCAGCCTTCCTCCATTCTTTCCCACTCTCAACTTTCCTCTGGAGTTTTGCTCCACCAAAACCTCGGAATCATCATCATCGACCCTCCAAAAGTGCTTAATCAAGTATGTCAATTTCTCTAAAAATGCACTATTCAGTCACAGTGAATTTCACCGTACCATATGAAACTGGTGAAGCAATTTGGCAACCGCCTTGAAATATAAAGACAGTTTATAAAGACTGGGTGGCTCAGTGGGTTAAGCTTCTGCCTTCGGCTCAGGTCATGATCTCAGGGTCCTGGGATTGAAGCCCACGTCGGGCTCTCTGCTCGGCAGAGAGCCTGCTTCCTCCTCTCTCTCTGCCTGCCTCTCTGCCTGCTTGTGATCTCTCTCTCTCTGTCAAATAAATAAATAAAAATCTTTAAAAAAAAAGAAATATAAAGAGTAGATACTTATTGACAGACAAAACACCTTGATTATAGAATAATAAAGGGATTAGATAGAGTTATATGATTGTATAAATAAGTAAATCTCTCATATCACCAAAAAATCTAATTACCTAATTAGAAAAAACAATAACAACAACGAAAAAACAACCTTCCAGAGTATGGTCTGTCAGAACATTGTGGAGAAGATTGTATTGATCTTAGGAATCACAATGTGTTGAAAAAGTAGAGAATGGCATGTCTTTCCGGATTTCTTATTTAAGATAACAGAAAAAAAATCCATCGCACTCTGTTGCATATATAATGTTTGGAAAACTGACTGAATTATAATGTTCTATGTCATGGTACAGCAATAATGCTACAGCCGGAAAATGAGCCAAGCAGTAAGTGCGCCTGATGCCCTCGGTGTAGACAGCCAAGCAGTAAGCTCCAGAATAAGTAATAAATGCCATTAACCTCCTCTGCCCCAACTGCCTACGCCACAGACAGAGAAAATTATTAAAAATTCCACAAATGCCCTTTGGCTGTCGGAACCCTTCTAAAAGTTTCATATAGAAAAGCCCAGAAAGGCTGTAGAGCAAAATGAATGGAGATAAGCCTCAAGGAACTTCCAAAACTGTCACCGTATGTATCACAGAACTGCGATTATAATCACAGCCATCGTTTCAGAAAATAAAAATGCTGGTACATGCATGCTTCTGGCGAACCAAGAAATGTGGACTTTTTCTGGGAACGAAGGTGAAGATCTAATTCACCTGTTGTGCCGTATCCCCTATTCCATCCTGTACAATCGGTCAGGCTGGGCCATGAGCTGTTGCTAATCCCGGCATGCAGCTGTGGGTGGGTTCCAGGCTGTGAGCCAAGCTGTGAGTGTGTGTGTCCTTCTTCCCAATGTCTGGGCCCCCTACCTCCCCCAGGTGCATATTCCAAGTGCCCTGTCCCTCCATCACAACACTTCACCAGCTCAGTTTCTCATAAGGCTCTCCCCTGCCACATACCCTCCGCTCCTCACCTCCTCCCCACTCTCCAACTTCCCAGCCCCTACCCCTCACTCCTATTCACCCATCCCCCACCCTCATCCTCCACCAGCCCTCTCTCTCATCCTTCAGCCCCAAGGTGACAACTACTGACAGGGATAAACCAGCCGTATGATAGTGACACAAGGCAACAAGCCTATACTGAGTGGAATAGTGTCCCCACTCCCCAAAATTCATGTCCTCCCGAGAACCTCAGAAGGTGACTTTATTGGACAATAGGTGGTTGTCTACAAATGCAGATGTAATTAGCTAGGATAAAGCCATACTGAAGTAGGGTAGGCCCTTAACCTAACATGCCTGGTGTCCTTATAAGAGGAAAAGAGACCCAGGGACACAGACACCCACAAAGGAAGACTGAAGAGACACAGAAAAGACCGTGAGTGACAGAGACAAAGATCGGAGTGATGCACCTCCAAGCCAAGGATCGCCAAGGATTGCCAGAAACCACCAGAACCTAGAAGAGCCAAGGAAAGATCTTTGCCCAGAGCCTGCAGAGAGATCATGGCCCTGCCAACAACTTGATTTTTTTGACTTTGAGCTTCCAGACCGGAAAAGAATAAATGTCTGTGGTTTTAAGCCACCCAGTGTGTAGTGCTTTGAGTCTAGCCTTAGGAACTAATAGCCGTTAAAAGCAAGTATGTACCTGGTGGTGAGCTAGAGCTGCCTGCAGACTTGAGGTAGAAATAAGTTTCTTCTCAGATGGCAGCTCATATTGCTTCATGGAGCCACTTAGCACTAGGCTTGGATCTGGGCTATGAGGCCATGTCCAGGCTCTGCAAGGAAGAATGACATCAGGCACTAGTGTTGTCCACCATGGACTGCAAAGAGAGAATGAGAGCTCACGCCCATCCTGCTGGTGGCCCTTCCCAGGCTCAGAGCCCACGTCTTCTGGTCGGCGACTCCCACCATCATCCAGGATCCTACCATGTTGCCAAGTTTTCTGCTTTTCACTTTATAGGGGAAAAAAGGAAATAAATACAACATAACACACTTAGAATTAGAAGTTAACTTTTGCAAATGTAATCCATAAGAAAAGGTGGAATTATTCACTTTCTGATACAAATGCACTGAATGCCAGCTGATTTCTTAATTAATGGAAACCAGACCCAATACCTCATTAGTAGACTAAAGAATGTTGCAGAAAGATCCAGCAAGAAAGGACCATCTTGTAAAAGTTTAAACAGATAAGACACAAAGTCAAAGTGGTTCCATAAAATTTGTGAGGCTGGAAAAACATGGTCTCTAACCAATAGGGTTAAGATAATAAAATCTCAGAGGAAAAACAAAGAATGATTTGGCTTACTGTATTAGCTTGGTACCCTACTATCTAGCACGGTATTTGGCAAGTAGTAGATTTAATAATGAATACATGACTTCATATGTTAATTTAAAAAACCATTTATTTAAATACCAAATGCTATTTGGACATAAAAATACCATCTTGATAAACTGTAACTCGCTATACTCCTCCACTCAAGCTTATTAAGAGAGGAACATTGGAAATCACGTCAATATTCTGAAAGTCAATATTCAAGGAGAATATTAATATTACATTATCACTGAAATAACAACAGGAACCCTCATGTACGCTCCTAAATGTCAGCTACTCTCCTGATTGCTTCTTCTACATCTACTGATTATTCAATCCTCACAACTCATTATTTTGTAGATGAGGCAACAGAAACACAGAGAGGTGAAATAACTTGCCCAAATCACGCAGCTGGTAAGAGCCAGCCAGCCAGTGTCGCCCCCCTTGCTATGCAGCCTCTGATCAGAGTCATTCCTCCAGCAAATGTCTGCAAAGTGCTCATTCCATGCAAATCTAGCCATCACACTGAGACAAGCACCACGGAGTCCCTGCAGGGAAAATTTTTCCTGGTCACAACACACTCAGGTTCCTGCAAACCCCAGAGTCTGACACGCCACCGCGTCCCTCATAAAGCTGATGTTCAAACTCAGCAAGCTTTCACTTCCTCAATTCCCTCTCCCCACTGAGTCAGGCAAGTACAGAGGAGACGTTCCAGTGAAACATGCCACGAACAAGGTGCGAAGCTTGGTGCGATTAGAATGGACCTGGAGATGTGGCTTGTTTTCCTGCAGGAGAAAAGGTAGCGTTTGCAAATAAATTAATTTAGTTTACTTAAAAACCTGAACCGTTTGTCTGCTCAAGTGGCTATCTTTGTGGATGTCACATTTTCCCTGGACATGGTTAGAATGGCCAGATTGAAATTAAATTTTAAACAGACAGGCGAGGGCACAGCAGTGATGGTTCTATTTGCACGATCAAGTGATGACTTCCTTTTGCCAAACCTCCTGGAAGTTCTAGCAAATGTTTTTTCATGCAAATGAGAAATTAGAACCAGATTGAGGGGGTTTTTGCTAATGGGGATGCTTTACCTGATAGGGCAACGATAATATGTGGATTGTGTTTATTTATGGACTCCTGGAACAGCCCCTGCAGGACACCTCCTAGGCTGGAGCTAGTCGGCTGAGCCTTTACTGACAATAAATGATAACTTAAAACTGTTCAGAAATACTGTAATCAATACATTTATTTTCTGGGAAATAAACACCAGGCATGGATTTTATGTGGCACTTATCCCCATCTGGCCCATGAGCCACACACTCTTGCTTATGCACCTCCTTACGTATCCGTAATGCAGTGTGCGTTCATGAGAATAGCTAACTGCTATGGCCAAGACCCAAAATACCTAACGGTTCCACCCTGTAGAAGTCTATGCTGTGCTCCCATATTAACTCTGGATGGATGAACAGCCGTTCTCCACAGCAGCCCCCCTCCATGCAGTCACTTAAAAGAGACTCAGGCTATGAAAACTCTGTCATCTTTAATTGTGACTTTCAAGGTAGTCCCACGTGTGGAAATCAAGCCTTCAGAAAAGGAAAGCCTGAAAGACAGAGTGGGGTAGGTTTCCACAGACCAGGCCAGGAGATGGCACACATCACGTTCCATTGGGTAGGACTTCATCACATGCACCACTCCTAATCGCAAGGTGTGAAATCTGATTTGTAAGAAATACATATTGGGTCATTTAGATGGCCAAGATATATTTCTCATATAATTTGGGTTTCCTCCGCAGCTCCTGTCTCACAGCTCCCAAAACTCTTGTGATGTCCTAAGTATTGAGAGTGATAAAGGTATTTTTTTTATGTTAGTAACTTGGCTTTGGAAGCTCACCTGGGGATGGGGACTGGTTGCCTGCAAAGTCTGCCCTGTGAATACAAGGTTGGAACCTCGGGTCTCACTCCCTGACCTCTGGGGAGAGGCGAGGGCTGGAGGTTGAATCAACTGTGGATGGCCAATGATTTAATCAACCATGCCTAGCTAAGGAAGCCTCCATAGAAACTCCAAAGGGCAGGGTTCGTAGAACTTCCAGGTTGATAAATACTTGGAGATTTGAGAAGAGTGGAGGCCTAGGGAGGACATGGAAGCTCCGTACCCTTCCCCCACACCTCACCCTATGCTTCTCTTCCATCTGTCTCTTCCTGAGGTACATCCTTTTCCAGTAAACTGGTGGTCTGGTAAGTAAAATGTTTCTCTGAGTTCCATGAGCCAGTCTAGCAAATAAATCAAACCCAAGGAGGTGTGGGAACCTCTGATTAATAGCCGATCCGTCAGAAGTATAGGTGACAACCCAGATTTACAACTGGCCTCTGAAGGTGGGGTGGGGGAGGGAAGGGACAATTTTATGCGACTGAACCCTTAACCTGTGAGATCTGGTACTATATCTGGGTCCTGTCAGAATTGAGTTGAGTTGAGGGCGCCTGGGTGGCTCAGTCAGTTAAGCATCTGCCTTTGGCTCAGGTCATGATCCCAGGGTCCCGAGAATGAGTCCCACATCGGGCCCCCCACTCTGTGGGGAGTCTGCTTCTCCCTCTACCCCTACCCCTTCTTGCATGCTCTCTAATGCTCTTCCTCTCTCAAATAAATAAATAAAATATTTTTTAAAAAAAAGAATTGACTTGAGTTGAATTCTCGGATACCTTGCAGGGGAGAAAGAATTTCTTGGTGTTCTGTGGAACACACACACACACACACACACACACACACACACACACACTGGAATTGGGTCCAGGAACCCAAAAGGCAAGGACACCTGGGAAATAGAGTTCAGCCATGAAGTCTCCAGGGAGAAAAAGGGAATACAGGTTTTGATGAGCCCCTAATGGTCTTCACCACATAGAGCTGTGAGATT
This sequence comes from Ailurus styani, assembly GCA_002007465.1. Lineage (NCBI taxonomy): Eukaryota > Metazoa > Chordata > Mammalia > Carnivora > Ailuridae > Ailurus > Ailurus styani. The sequence continues at coordinate 297,922 of LNAC01001087.1, forward strand.
ATGGGTAAACCTTGAACCTTACTTCCCACCTGCAATAAAGATGTTCCATTCTGAACAATGTAGGCTATAGGAAGAGTTTTGGCTACTACCTTCAAGTTCTGTTTTTAGGCCTTTCTGGACAAAGAAAAACTGACAAGATTCTTCACTATTGCAGTAACCCTATTAGGCCCTGGAGTCAGAGAAACCTGGAATAGAATCTGGGCTTTGTCACTTAGCAGCTGGTTGATCTGGGCAAGATATTACATTTTCTTAGCCTCAATAAAATGGGTACAAGAATAGCAGCTGTCACACAGAGGTCTTAAGAGGTTGAAACGAGATCATGGGGTTCGACTCTGTATTATGGAGTGATTGGCATGGGGCCTGGTATGGCTGTTCCCACATTCTCCTAGATCTATTACCAATCGACTGGATTCTCTGATCTCTCTGATTAGCACAGTATTACACAGTATTACACGAAATCACTCTCTGCTCAGAAGACCAGAGCTACAGCACATCCATCAATGCTTTACATTTCCTTAAAGCGTCCAGTCTCAAAAATACCTTCTCGATGAGGTTAGGGGGTCCCGGTTTGGTTAAGTTCTGCCAGGACCAGCTCTATCATTTGGAGATGGTGCCTGGTGTGGGGCCCTTGTTCAAAGATAAGTAATAATTTCAAGAGCATTAAACCCCATGTGATGCCCTTCCAAGCTCAGGTTACACGTGCCAAAGTCCTATCCTGAGCTCCACCTGCTGCCTCCCCAGAACAGATTTTCCATGACTTCTAAGGAACTTCCCGACCAATACAGCTTCTGAGTTGGTTAGAAGTGTTGACATCAGCCTCATTGTGAAATCATGTTTCGTCAGGTCCAAGTTCATCGCTTAGTTCTGTCACTTTTTTTTGGTTCCAGACATGCAAGTTCTGAGTCGAGAATGCTGACTTGGACTTCCTCCTAGGCAAGTCCCCCAGGCACAAGCTACCCAGGGGCTCGGGGGCTCCTCACCCCTGGCAGCAAGGCCTTCCCCAGCCTCCAGCCTTCAGGGCCCCGAGAAGGGGAAGGCAACGTGCCCGTTTGCACAGTAAACACAGAGAATGTTCTTCACATCTTCCGAGATCTTTTCGGGTCTGGCATGGTCTCGTCTTCAGGTTTTCAGGAGAATCCAGAAGCACAGATTTTTTAAATGTGAAATCTCCTAATTCTAAAATGTGGATAACTAAATGAAAGTTTAGGAAAACTGCAAGTAGAACGGAAGCTGTCCAACTTTGTCTCCTCCAAAGACCCCGCACCGTCTTAGAGATGCTTCCGGTCACCTCCCCACACCCATACCCCTCCTTCAGGCTACACTCGCTCCCCCACGCTGCGGCTGGGGGGCTCCAGAAAGTGCGGATGTTCCCCCTGCATGCGGAGCATCTTAGGCTGTCCTGGGCTCCCTCGGAAGCAGAGGGGACCCTGGGGCGCTGGGGTCACTCTGCTCAGCCCATGAGCCAGGGGAGCCTGGAGAAGGCGAGAAGGTGTAGCCCGCGGTGTCCTAACAGGCCCAGGGGAGGCTGGCCTTGGAGGAAGCCTGCTGGCCTGGGGAGTGGGGGGCCCGTGGGGAGAAGGGGTGTCGCTTGGAGCAAGAGCACCAGAGAGGGGATGAGAAAATGTGGAACCAGTGTGCCGGGGAGAGAAAGCAACAGGACAAGCCCCCCCACTTCGGGGTTTTGCCCCAGGCCATCCTCAGCTGTCCAGGCCACCTCAGAGAACCGAGGACAAACAATAAGAGGCTTTAGGCCCGAGGTAGATGGATTGTGCGCCTGGAGAACAGTGCTCCCTTCCAGGCGTGCCCTACCCGGGAGTGAGAGTGTGACTCCTGATTGTGAGTTTGCTTCGCTGGCTGGAGGCCCCGGTGTCTTGGCCAGGGTGAGAGGCACAGAGCACTCTCCTCCCCAAGCAGCCCCAGGAGGAGCAAACACTTTAGGATTTGTTTATACTTTCACTGTGGGTTTCTGTTTGGTTAATTCCACGTTCCCAGGAAGTGCCCGTGGCAGTTTCAACAACACAATAGCTCTCGTGGAGGTGCTAGTGGAGTGGATTGGGGGGTGATAACTTTGTGGGGCACCCGATTGCCACCAGGAATAGGAAGAGGCAGCCGGCCCCATTCTGTCCCAGAAGCATGCTGTGCCACGAAGAGCCGGTCTGAGCAGGTCAGCCCTGGGGGACCCGGGAAGACGGGGCAGGGGCCAGAGGGGCACATAGCTGACCCGGCCCCACAGGCACAGGTTGGCGGCTTTCTCACTCAGACCATGGGGCCTAGGATATTAGGACAGAGAGGTTAGGGCCATGTCCAGGCGGACCTGGAGTTGAGCATGAGCCTCAGAGAAGATCTGAGCTTCCAAGGAGGGCGAAAAGGACTAGAACCCTCTGTAGCTCCTTACACCCTAGGGCTCAGGTAAGTTATCAGACTCCCTAAGGCCACTGTTAACTGACACTTAGCCAGATTGACCTGCTCATCCTAAGTGAGCATCAATAGATTAAAACCCTAAGTGATCTGAGGTCGGCAAGTGACAGGGGTTGTCTGTACTGGCATTATTGATGTCGTTCCCAAAAATCTATCCACGCAACACGGAGCCAAGTGAAAATTGGCGAACTATGGCATTTTGCAGATTCACTCAAAGTAAATGAGGCATATTTTCTTGCCTAAATTACCCAGTATGGTTTGAACACTGACTACATTAACCATACAAACTTTAACTTCCATTTCTTCTAAATTGTATAGCTCTGTGGCAAATGTTTAAATTAGAGATGGCTTGTGTTAGCAAACATTTTAAAGGAAATCCACACACCCTTAAAGTATGTGTTTCAATTTTTATCTTTCTAAAGTAGTAGAATTAATCCTCACAGAATTCTGTGCAGTGTTTTCCATATTCCTTGCCTCTAAAGCAATGCAGAATTTCCATTAATTAACTAAGTGCTTCAAATGCACTGTTGAGGATTGCAAAGATCCAGCTTACAATTGTGCCCAGTGGGCGAGAGCACTGAGAAGGAAGAAGGTAGAGAAAGGAAAAACAAGAGGAGAGGGGGAAGATTCAGCGTCTCACGCAGATGATGCAGATGTTCCTCCATCAGCCAGGGGCCCCTTCGGAAGCAGATGACCATGGGCCAGGCCACCTTTTTCAAGGCCAGGAGGAAGTAGCCCATGACCTCATTCTAGCTGTGTTTGTCTCCAGGCATACTTATCAAGGGAACACTCCCTCCTGGTCCACATGTACGACCTGTCTTGTGCAGGCTAGCTTTCCGGGGTTTTGTCCTTGTATGGGCTTCTCAGCATGTTTTCTTTCCTTCTGGGATTGATGAAGAATGTCTTCGTCAAGGATCTTCAAAGTCATGCCATCCCCAGCAGAGCAAGCAGGCATGCCGGTAGATGTAAGAGGCATGGAGGTCCAGGTTGACCTGGGGCTGGGGGGTGCCTCTGAGTCCTAATGGAAGTAATAATGCACCTGAGGGAGGGGTGAGAGTGGGCCAGGGAGGAAGCAAAGGGAGTTTGGGGGAAGTGGGTAGGACAAGCAAGCCATGAGGCAGTTCCAGGGGTCCAGGCGCAACTCAAACAAGAAACTGAGGCAACCCTTCTATGCTGAGCATTTTACAAAACCATGATGGTTTTTCCCTTATACTATTGATTTTTACTTCTACTCTATGAATAGTCATACCCTACATATCACTAAAAAATTGTTAGGACTGAAAACACAAGACTATGGATTCACAAAGGACCAGTAAAATCAAACTGCACATCCCATGTGTATTCTTTGCCTACTGCCGCACAGCAGATTACCTCAAAACTTAGCAGTTGAAGACAAATATAAGCATTTATCATCTGACCCAAATGGTATAGGTCAGGATTTGCGGAACAACTTGGCTGAGGCCATCTAGTTCATCTTTCCTTAATTAAGGACAAGATGTCAGTTGAGGCTGCAATCATCTGAAGGCCTGGCCAGGAATGGAGCATCTACTTCCAAGAGGGTTCACTCATATCTCTGTCAGGTGGGTGCTGGCTATTAGCAGCAGGCCTCAATTCATTGCCACATGGACCTCGCCAAAGGGTTACTCCAGGTCCTCACAACACAGAGGCTGGCTTCTACCAGAGCAAGTGATCTAATAGAGCAAGGTGGGAACCAGAATGTCTTTTATAATGTAGCCTTGGAAGTTAACACCCATCAAAACCACAATATCCCAGTTAACATGGGAATCTTCCCTTATTCATGTGGGAGAAGAACCATAAATACCAGGATGCAAAGACTGTTGGAGGCCATCTTGGAGGATGGCTGCCATTCCTTGGGAAATGCATGCATAGGTAAGAATTCAATTAACACACACACATTCTTGAGGGAAAATGATCACCTGAAATCTTCAGAAAACATGTTCAAGTTTCAATTCCATCCTGCATTTGAACCAGAAACCCTTGTGGCAGGAGTGACCAAACTCTACATTTCTTTCAGCGTCCTGCCCACCCGTGAGAGACGAGGGCTCAGGTTTCATAAAATACTCAAAGGTTGGGCACCTGGGTGGCTCAGTGGGTTAAAGCCACTGCCTTCGGCTCAGGTCATGATCCCAGGGTCCTGGGATCGAGGCCCACATCGGGCTCTCTGCTCGGCAGGGAGCCTGCTTCCTCCTCTCTCTCTGCCTGCCTCTCTGCCTACTTGTGATCTGATCTCTCTCTCTCTCTCTGTGTCAAATAAATAAATAAAATCTTTTTAAAAAAATAAATAAAATACTCAAAGGTGATTGCAGGGGAAAAGGCAGGAACACCAGCTTTCTCTTTTCTTTCAATTTGCTGGAACATATATCACCATATGCTTGAAAAGTACCACCAGGATAAAAGACTGCTCTTAATCAATAAATCAAAGCTAAGGAATAATTGAAATCCATTGAAACTCGGTTCTAATATAAAAACCAAAGATGCAATGTGCTAACATAGCACAGATGAGAAGCAATAGCATCAAACTCAGAGAAATGAAAGAGATAGAGGAATGAAGAAAAAATGTTCTGATATTAACAAAGTCACTTAAGTCACTTTCACTCAGTGTGATTGGGAATTCTAAGCCACAGTGGCCAAAGTGTGAAGGGGTAACATTATTATATTCTGTTAATTAGCAATGTGTTCAAGGAAAGTTTCAATTAATTGCAACTGACATCTATAACTCAACAATTACGTGTAATCATGCTTATTCCCTATAAAGGAGATCTAAAGACAGAGGAAACATGGTCCCTGTGCTCAGGGGGTTTACACTTCAGGGAGAGAGATAAACACATACACAAATGAGCAAACCATGGGTGCCCACAGGAAAGTATAGGCAAGGGATGTGGCAAGTGTTGAATGAAAATGAACCAAGGAAGGCTTCCCAGAAGAGGTAGCAAAGGAGGGCGGCACTGAAGGATGCACAGGAAGTAGACAGGGAGGACCACAGAGGAGAGGGAATGGGAAATAGAGTGATTCTGGTGAAAGAGCTTGAACAGTGAAACAGAGGTTGGCAAATGCAGGACTGATTTGGAGAAACCATCTAGACTGTCAGTAGAGTAAGAGATTGGAAGTAGTCAGGGTAGAGGGTTATCCCTGATGGGAGAAGAGAGTGAGGTGGTGAACTGGGATTAGAACTTGAAGGGACCTTAATGCCATGAATTTATGGGAAAGCCATGGAAACCAGATTGATAAGATTCAAAGCCCAGCTCTGTCACTTATCAGTTGTATGAACTTGAACAAGTAACTTAAACTCTCTGTACCTCAATTTCTTCACCTGAAAAAAGGGTATGAAAATAGTACCTACCTCATAGGTTATACGATTCAATGAGTTCATATATGTAATGCTCCACAGCAGTGCCTGGAACAATGGGCCGCTTGCTTGCTTCTTTCTTCTTCTTCTTCTTCTTCTTCTTCTCCTTCTTCTTCTTCTTCTACTTCTTCTTCTTCTTCTTCTTCTTCTTCTTCTTCTTCTTCTTCTTTTTCTTCTTCTTCTTCTTCTTCTTCTTCTCCTTCTTCTTCATTTTCTTCTTCGTCTTCTTCTTCACTATTGTCTGTTCTGTGAAAGTAGGACAGATCCATGGGATGTTGCAAAAGTAGCATGGAAAGGACTAACGATCTATCAGATGTGGAATTATGAAGTGAGAGGAGTCCAAAACCATGGTTAAATTTACCTTCCCAGATGAACTAAGAGAATAAATATAGTACTGATCATGTATGATGAACACAGTTAAGCCAAAGAAACAAACTAAAGCCTCCAAATCCTAGGCTTAGTACAGTAATGAATTATTTCTCACCTGGGAGACATCCCCTGCACTGGGTGGTGGGAGGTTTTGTTCCACTCAGTCTCCCAGGGAGATGGAATGCCCACCATCTTGGGGCTCCACCTCTGCAATAACAGCCTCCCTGGTCACTGTGACAGGGGATAAGATTGGTGTCATTCACAGACCTGAACCACTGCAGGCCCCACCTAACTGCAGGGGGGATTATATGGATATTCAATGAGCAGTAAATGCCTCGGAGGGCCACAGAATGAATGAATGAGTTTGAACAAGGAAAGAATAAACTTGGTTTTGGATGTTGTGTTAGTCCACGAGGGCTGCTGTAAGAAAATGCCAAAGACTGGATGGTTTAAACAATGGAAATTTATTTTCTCACAGTTGTGGAGGCCCGAATCCCAAGGTCAAGGTGCCAGTAGTCTTGTTTTCCCCTGAGACCTCTCTCCTTGGCTTACAGATGGCCTCCTACTTGCTGTGTCCTCACTTGGTCTTTCTTCTGTGCCCATCCCTGGTGTCTCTGTGTACATCCAAATTTCCTCTTCCTACAGAAACACCAGTCTGGTTGGATGAAAGGCTCACCGAACAACTTCAATGTAATTTGATCACTTCTTTAAAGGTTCTATCTCCAAATACAGTCATAGTCTGAGGAATGAGGGATTGGGGCTTCAACATATGAATTGTCCAGGCAGCGGCCACAATTCGGCCCATAACAGATGTGCTGAGTTTGGCCCAACTGAAGCAATCATCTCACGTTTGCCTTAAGGATAAATCATTTTTGTCAGATGTTGGGAAGTTTTGCCCTAAATCAAATAAGTCCATTCAACCTAAGAAGCAGTGATCATAAATGCTATTTCTGTTCAGTTTTTGACAGAACCAACAAGTTAAATATCCTAACCGTGCAACAAAAGGAAAAATTCCTGCTATGTGAAGAAAGAACAATCTGACCTCTGGAATATGCACGTGTTAACGAAGAATGGAACACATTCACAGCTGGGAAATAAGTAATGGATTTAACCTGGCATTCATTAAAGAAATTGAGGCCACACTGATGATTCTAATTAAAATAAAATTAATCTCCATGTCACATAGTGAATACTGACAGAAGGCAACACGTCCACGCTTACTTCCTTAACAGCTTTCGTTAACCCCTGACTGGAATCTCTACCAGAGATTTGTCCTGTCTCAGTCTACAGGCTGCACACACTTGAAGGAACAGTTTCAAATTCAATCCTGAGTAATGTATAGAATTGCCTAATCAATACGTTATCACAACTGAAACTAATATAACACCCTATGTCAACTATCCTTCAATAAAATAAATAAAAATTAAGAAATAGAAAATTTCGATCATGCAACGTAAGCAAAGAAAAACAGACAGATGACTGAATTTCTCTCCTTTCATTTACACGTTTTGGCTGGTAACTAAAATTACAAGAAAAGGTGACTCATGGACCTTCAGGTTGCCCCCTGCGTTTTGAGGGGAATATATCTTCCACATTTTATGTCTCTCAATGCCTCTGCTGAAGACTGAACATAGCTGGCCTATGGGAAATCTGTAAAACTGCAACATTAGGCAATAGTTTACATGTTAAATGCTTTCCAACAGTCACTCAGTTAAAAACCCCCCACCACGGGATTGTGACCAAAATTATATTTTTTTTCCTACTAACCAGCAAGTGAAACAGGAAATTAAGGCCAGGCTAAGAACCAAGAAGACCCTGCTGGACAGCAACTATCTTCTCTGGGTGTGCCTTCCTGTGGTATTTGTGGAGAATATTGTGTTGTAGTCAAATATTACCACCAGATCTCCAGACACCACTAAGGGCATACATACACACAGTCACGCTGCAGCATGTCATAAACACTTGGCGAATGGGGGACCAAGAGCAGTACTGAGTGTCCAAGAACCCACCTCCCAGAAGGTTACAAGTGGATAAGCCATGGCGGGAAGGAATGGGAATCACATCGCAACTATGGTAGACTTAGTGGACAAGCAAGAGCCAATTTTGGTAATTGTTATAAAAAACCTTAGGTCCCACGTAGGCAACTTCTTTTCTGTTGGTTGAGGATCACCAGACCACATGACTTCTCCTGTTCCAGCCCACCCCCACTCCACCCCTGGGGTCTCTGGGCAGTCAGCGACATCTTCCCAGAGTTCTCCCACATGATTGGCAGAAGAGACTAAAAGCAGAGCAACAGTCAGGAGGCCATTTGTGGCTGCAACCCAGGGCAGAGGAGATGAGGGCCTGAACTAAGCCACCTCAGTGGAGAGAACAGAAAGGACAGACTTACAGATAGGAAGGGGTGGACTTGGGACTTCACAGCTGGTTGACCATGGGAAGGGGTTCCTGCCCTGTGTGTTCCAGTCGTATGACTAACAAGGCAAAAGGGCAGGATGTCGGTGTTGATTTATGTCTCCAATATAAATGGTTATATGGCAAGTTCCAGTGGGAAGATTCTTTTTTTTTAATTAATTAATTTATTTATTTGAGAAAGAGAGAGTGAGCGAGCATGTGAGGGGAGGGGCAAAGGGAGAGGGGGTGAGAAAATCCCAAGTGGACTCCACAGTGAGCATGGAGCCCAACATGGGGCTCCATCCCACAACACTGAGATCATAACCTGGGCTGAAACCAAGAGTCAGATGACTAACCAACTGAGCCACCCAGGTGTCCTTCCTATGGGAAGATTCTTAAAGATAATAAAGTAAATGTACCCTCGGCTCAGAAGAGAGGCTGAGATGGAAATTTTGAGATGGGAATCATACAGACATCCAAGCTATGGATAACCTCTTGGGGACAGCATGTGTCTTATGGGCACCACCAGTGATGGCCTTCAGAAGTGAGATTTGTTGGCAAATCTTCAACTGGATTATTGTGTTGTTTTTTCTAGTTCTGAGCAGATAGGTTAAGAAAGAAGACTTTACTGTACTAAGATTGCTACCAGGAAGAAATAAAACCCAAGGATAAAGATAATGTCTAAGTATTTTCAGTCTCTATCTTGCTGACCAAACCATCGTCCCAAAGAATAACCTTGTATGGTGTTACTGCTTCGCCGTCTGTATGGGACATCTCTTATTTACCACTTTGGACCACTTTGACTTCGCCTGTCTTTTGTTTCAGCCTCCACTGGGGCACCCACTGACGGCTCCAGTCAGTTCCACCTACACCTCAAGGCTCTTGCCGCCCAAACTAGCGCCTCTCTGTGGACACAGAGCGGATCCCTTGGGAACCCACTTGGTGCCCACAAATCTCTAACCTGGAAGTTGGGAGAGTTAACATCTTACAGGCAAACCCACAGAAGCTAGTAGCCAGTCCTTCCACTTTCTTCACCTGATGGCAGTCTTGAGATGCATTTCATGCGGCTCCTCAGGGGGTCCGAATGCTCCAGGGACCAGTGGCCACTGCTACAGGCAACTCAGTAACACAGGCTTCCTTCTTTCCCAGGGATCACACTCCCCAGGAAAATCCTCAATAAGCTTTCCATTCCTCCTCTGCCTGCAGCAGTCAGCCCCATTCCTCCTTGGCCTCCTACCAGCTCACTCACACAGAAGCAGTCTTGGCCTAGAATGATGTCCTGGCACAGATCCTGTTTTCAGGGATCCCTTGATCTCTTATCTAGAAGGTATTACTGGGGACAAGAGTCTCTGTAACCCACTGCAGAGATCTGGGGTTCCTATCTGGGAAACCACCAACTCCCACATGTTCTGTTCCACCAGTCTGCAACCCTCCTGTCCCCTGAAATCAGTGACTTCCAGACTTGTTCTTTTATCCTGACCCACAGAAAGAAAACTATTTTACATAGTGTTTAGGAAACTTTTTATCAATCTACTTATGAACATGTTTCAGAGTTACTTTTACAGTCTTATTGTTCAAAACACCAAAGGCCTCTAGTGAGCCATTCAGAGATTTATTTGTAGCAGGGACATTTCATGGGAAAAGAGAATGGTTATCGTAAACTAACAACTAAAAGAAAGGGAATGTTTGGATAAAGGTCACTAGATCCTTAACTGATACTGACGGTCAGTTGGGTGGATAGGTAGCCATTTTCCTTGATCAAGTCTGAATCCCATTAACTTCAGAAAATCTTCAATGTTTTAACAGAAATGCTACTTTCTTCCCAGAAAGAAGTTGTAGATTCCATCACTTGGGAATCCAGGACAATTTTCTCCTTATAGTTACAACCCAGAAAATGTTTGCATGTATCACTGAACCAGAAGTCTGAAGATAATGATTCTTGCCCTTACCAAGCTAAAAGAGTTTGAATTTTCTCTTATTTTCTATTTCCTAGGGAGGGAGAAAAAGTGTTTTTCTTTCCTTACAACACACTGGTGGTTCCCAATCTGCAGTATGCAAAATGCTGCTAGGAACTATTCTGCTTGTGTGCCAAAGGGAAAAATAATGCCAGGGACTAGCTTTACAACACTGCGATTTCTTACAAGAATGATGGCATTTGAAATAGTCATTGCCCTTGAAGTGTGGAAGCCTTCATTTAAATGTTTGATGTTTCCTATTACTTGTCAAGGTCAAAGTGTCTTCCAGAAGACACATCTGAAATGATATAATAGAAGACAATATTAAAAGATAAGAAAGTTCACAGCAGTTCCACTTATGATAGTGGAAAACTAGAAATAGCCAAATGTCCATCAACATTAGAATGACTGGTACAGACGGAAGAATTGTGATAAACAAAGGGATGCTCCTCACTGCTTCAAAAACAAACAAAGGAAACTGCTGGCACGCACAGTGGTAATCATCATGATAACAAAGCAAGCCAGACATGAATGAGAACACACTGTATGATCCTATTTATAGGAAGTTACAGAATGGGCAGAAATAAATCAGTGGTGACAGAGTGGCCACTTCTGGAGGGGAGGAGTATTGGCTCCGAATGGGCATGATGAAACCTTCCGAGGGCTAGAAACATTGATTTTAATCTGGGTAGCAGGTACATGGAGATAAACACATATAAAATTGTGTATTCATATATTATACCCCACCTCACCCCCCCAAAAAAACACTAAAAAACACAAGGAATATGCTCTAAAGAACTTCACTTTAAGGATAACTTTTTTAGGAGCGTATATATGATCAACTCTTAAATTTCATGAATGGCATATCACGCTTCATAATGCCACGTGCCTCTGCAGCATGCTTTGCCTGTGGTTCCCTCACATGAATATGCGTGGCTTGTTACTGGCTCATTCCATCCTCACCTTACCTCTGTGTGGTGCAAAGAGTCAGGCATTCTCACTCTAATTATATAAACAAACAAATTCAGGCTCAAAAAAGATGAAAAGGCTTGTTCAAAATGACACAACTCCTCATGACCAACCAGAACTACACCTCAGTCACCTGAATCCAAATCAAACAATCCTCCACAACTATCAGCCATCTTTCTCTCTCCCAAAAATGCAAGGAAGACCCTAGGAAGACCCTCATTGTCATCTCCCTCTGATCCCCCTGAACTCTTACTTAAAGGAATGATTGGTGGGTGGCAATTATCGGGTAACTACTCTGAAAATTAGTAAAGGAAACCTCATCTAAAGTGGAGTCTGCAAGCCCTGAGGGGGGAGTTTTCATTCACTACCACTTGCCCAGAATTGGGCAAGAAGAAGCCTAGCTTAGGTATCTCAGTGGGAGGAAAGAAGAATTTCTTCTGACCTAGCAACAACTCAGCCAATGAGAACTGCCATAATTCAGCCAATGAGAAGCCGCCACAACCCCAAACCCTTCCTCTCCTCCGGTGGTCTTTCCTTCTAAATAGCCCCTCCCACCTGTCTCCTTTCCTCTATAAAAGCAAGTCCCTCCCTTTTGTTCTCTGGACTTGTTTATGGGTTATCACACTTTGCCTGACCTGATTTGCAAATTGCCCTGCTTTTCCTAAATAAATGCATTTTGCTGCCAAATTAACTATTTTAAGGTTGGCACTGTAAATAAAGCTACCAAGTGTTACACACATATTACATGCAAATAATGTTTCCCATTGTCCTGGTTGGTTTACTCCTCTCAATAAACTTATGGGTATATTTATTACCACTTTATAATGGCAGTAACTGAGAGCTACAGAGACTTGGGAACCTGCCCAAGGTCACAGCCAGTAAATGGGAGGCCTGCCATGATTCAAATCCAGGTCTTCCTGACTTCAAAGTTTGAGTTTTGTCTTCTTGTTTTTTTTTAAACAAACCAATTTTCCCCACAGGATGAGGAAGGGTTTTTGGGGGGGGGGTTGTTGTTTTTCAAATTTTTATTTATTTATTTGAGAGAGAGAGCACAAGGCCGGATGGGTGGGCAGTAGGGGCACAGAGGGATAAGCAAACTCCCTGCTGAGCAAGGAGTCTGACACAGGGCTTGATCCCAGGACCCTGGGATCATGACCTGAGCCGAAGACAGACACTTAACTGACTGAGTCACCCATACATCCCCAAAGTCTGAGTTTAAACAGTAATGCTCCTGCCTCTATTAGGACACTGCTGGTTCCTCTACCAAGTTTTAACAGGAAGCAATTTTCCTTAAATGCACACAACTGTGTCCCATCTTGAGCCTGTTTGTTCAGCTCCAGGTCTTCAGCCTGTGGACAAATGGTCACCTAGTAGATCTCTGGTGTTTGGATCCCAAGAAAAGAAATCCCTCCTGATGCACCACAAAGATACTGATGGGGTCAGAAGCAACAGAACTTGAGAAGGCAACGCTCTTGGCAACATTTAAGTGAACCTGTTTATTTGTACAAAATTCAAGAAAAATTATTCTGTGTTCCCATACAGGCAATACCAACTAAAATGTTAAATGCAAATCTCACCTTCATAAAAGAATATGTGTTAAAATGGAGCCTACACTTCAGTACTGAGAGTTTTGAGATGAGACTTTTCCATGAGATCCTCCAATATCATTCGCCTGGCTTCTGTAAGTCATCCAAATCATGGCAGAGGCCTCCCCCTCAGCTCTCTGTGATTTGTTGGTGGGAAAGAGAGAAGCTCTTGAGCTCCAGGAGCTGGCCTGACATGCACAGCTAGGCCCCGATGTTCTTTTGCTGAACATAAACAGTTTCACAGAACATCAATACCAGACAAAGCTACTGTGTGACAAGGGTGAACCAAGACCCCCTCATAATCATGTCTGAACACAGACAAAAATACAAACATTGCTTAAACAAAAATGACCACCATCTTCCCGTCCCAGGTAATGTCAGTGACTGTGCTTCCTTACAGGTCACATCTCCAACCTCCAGCCTCCTCTGTTCTTTTTGCCTTCCTAATGAGAATTATTATGATACCCAACCATGGAATTATTCCAACTTAGTGACAGCATCCAATGCAAAGCAAGGCTACCCTTCCTCAAACCCTCCCAAAAAAGCAATGAATGCAAGGCCAAATGCTATAATTCTTTCTCGTGTTCTCTTACTGAGACGCCTCAAGATTGCCATGGTATGAGTCCGCCCCAGCACAGTGAGTAACAAACCCAACCTGTTCAACCACAGGTGAGTTCCTGGTGGTCTTTGGCTAAAGAGCAATGTCATCACCCACCTGCTTTCCCTTTTCCACCACTGCAAAAAATGATAAATTTAGAAAACAAGATGAAAAGAATTTCAGTATAAGTTGATTAATCCTTCTTTAAAGGATGAGACTTCTCTGTAACCACATTATAAACCAATGTCAAAGGGTGTCAATGAACCAGCAAGTGCTTTGACCTATGAACAAAAATCTTAATGAGGACTTATTTAAGCAGGTTCTCCTTCCAGCTTCTATGCTATGTAAGGTTCAACATAAGATGAAGGACAGAGGGGGATGATGAAGAGAGTTCACATCTGGAGGTAAGACCTCCAGGAGGGACATGCAGAAAGCCTAACCCAACAATTAGAAGGAGGGAAAACATAGGTTCCTCACTGTTCCAGGCATGAACACAGCAGTGAACGAGGTGGAAAGTTCCTGCTCCCTGGAGGCTTATATTCTCATAAAGAGACAGACAACCAAGAAGCAAACAAATAAACGGTTAATGTAGATAATGAAAGGAAAATGAGATTAGGGGATAATGAGAGAAGGGGTCCCTTACCTGGGGTCGGCTCATAAAAGAGCAGTTCTAAATACCTGAAGAGTTATCAAGAGATGATTAACTTTATCTTTTCCTTCTAATGCATAGACGCCGGCTCAAAGCCACCAGACTTCTGGGAGTTTCTATGAAGAATTCTGGGTGAAATAACAACACTTTTTAAAACCATATCTTATCACATGACTAGTTGGAGCTGGTTTCCCACTGGAGCCCAGCTGGTGCCATCAACCCAGGACCCAGTCTGACTGACCACAGTTTTAAATACATGTGTTATCTGCCCCTCCTCAAAATGAATATGGATGATGGCCCACTGCCCTGCCCTGTGACTACACAAATATCCAGCTTCTAGATAACACTTCATTGTACTACAGGATTGCTCACCCTGTGGGAAGAACCCAACACTGAGGAACACAAATGATTTGGTCATGGTTACCTGGCATTGTACTTTTCCACAGATTGGCTCAGAATCACCTCATGTAGTTATTCAGAATTCCAGTGTGGAAGGTCAGTGGGACGGGGAGGCAGAACTGCCATCTGAAGAACAGTGACGGGGTGTGTGTGTGTGTGTGTGTGTGTGTGTGTGTGTGTGTGTGTGTGTTTAAAGCGTTTGCCCTAATGCCTGGCAACTCCCTCACACTTAACGTGTAGACCCTTCACAAAAGGGGGTTGTTGGCTCCCAGACACTAAGCGGGTGAAGTCCAAACTGGAACAGGATTCACAGCAAACCACCACCAAGAAGCAGTGATGGGGTCAGGAGACTCTTTCATGCAGCATCACACTGAGTTGCCTCACCAGGGCCCTGACTTTTGTAACTTCCTTCTCACCCAGAATTCTCCTACAGGCAGTGGCCACTGCAGCCAGAAGCGGCCCAGGGGCACCAGGTCACCCGGATGATTACCTGGATGATGTCATCATTTACCATGAGCATGGGGAGGTGTGCTTCTGCAGTCACCCCGACCCCAGAGCATTCCCCACAGCCTGCATGCCACTTCCTCCAGCCACCTCTGCAGGCCCTGGGCTCCCAGGGTCTCCTCCCTGCCCTGGGGAGTATGGACGCTGCCCTCCTCACTGAAGGAATTCCAGAAACCTCCAGATCTTAGCTCAGAACTTCATTCCAACAATTTTCTCCCAGCCTAGTCTCCCAGTCTCCATAAGCCTTCCTTTGGGCCGGGCTTTCTTTTCACTGAGACCTGCACTGGCTCATGCTGTGCCTTAGTTCTTAGTACCACCAAGGACGTCCCACCAGGTTGACATGACCAAACCCCACCTACCATGCTTCAATGCCTAGTTCTTCAGGCTTTCTTCCCCCCAAGCCTTTCCCCTACTGCCCCAGCCGAGATGGATCCTGTCTTCTCTGAGTCCCATGGCACCAGCTCTGGACCTCCATCTCCCAGTTGTCACCACCTGCCTCTGTTAGTGTAATTCAGCTCCCCTAAAGGCCCCAGCTTCTCCAAGTCTGATTCCTGTATGTTTCCTCCAGAGCAAACAGTGCCGTTCCCAGGCATGGTAGAGTATTGAGTATATACCGATTGAATAAGTGGAAGACTGCAAAGTCGTTGCATATGATAAGACACACGACACTGGAATACCTTATCTGTTCTCTCTTTACTGTTTCTTCCTTTCTTCATTTGTTTTGTTTATTTACTTGTGGTTGTCTTCCTTCTAGACTAAAATAGCCTCTGTTCCCAAAGTTCTACCTTTAAAGTCCAGCTGTTCCAAGAAGTCTGTTTCCTTCTTCTCTACACCTTAGTTTCATATAAAATCACAATCTTTGACAAGAACAGATAAAAATAGAAGGGATGAAAAAGCCACAGTTTAGGAGATGGGATGTTCTAGGGGTATGTCAAGATGGCTTGAACTTCACTAAGAGTCGACAAGTGTGTTGGAGACCATCCCGGGATTCGTCTCAACTCTCACCTGCTCTTTCCACCACTGAATGTCAGGGTCCTTTCTGAGACCCCAAATCACTATGCACACTGCCATCTCTTCGTTAGTTCAGGTGGCGGAGACTAAGGCTGCCTCCTTCCCTATTCAACCATCACCCTGCCACCGACTCCTCCTCATCTTTTTTGCTGCCCAGGAAGCAAGCATAGGTAGACAGCCTTTCTTTATAAAGTATTTTCACAGCGAGAAAACTAGCTAAGCACACACAGAACATCCACAGAGATTCCAGAAGTTCTTACGGCTGTGGTTCCTGATCTCAGGGACATGGCCCTCCACTTCTGAGCTTGAGCTTGGGGTTCGCCTCTCCCCTTACCCCCTCTCTCCCATGAAAGTTCAGGAGTCCTTGCTTCCCCCGCAGTCCCTGTTCCTATGACAAAGTGGAACCGTCTTCACCCCCTTTACCCCCTCTACCAAGTGGGCAATCCTTTGCCCATTTCTACTTAAGGAAAAATAATTAGAAATAGATTCACGGTTGCCAGGTGGGGGACTTCGAGTTGCTACCGGAAATAATCACTCAGCTGTTACACACCCATTACAGGGAAGAGTGGGACCTCCTTCTCTGTGAATGCATGGGAGGGGCAGAGGGAGAGAGAGAATTGTAAGAGGGCTGCACACCCAGCACAGAGCCCAATGCGGGGCTCGACCTCACAACCCTGAGATCATGACCTGAGTGGAAACCAAGAGTGAGACGCTTAACCAGCACCCACAAGAAAATCTTTAAACCCAGGAGAATTTCATGTCTCTGGAACAATTAGATATGTCTGCCCAAAGCCAGGGAAATAAATGAACCAATTCTGTCGTCCTCCCACTTCTCAGCAACCACCTTTTATGTTGACAGTGTTGTCTTTTATTTCTTTGAATATCCATTCCATCCAGCCCAACACAGTGTCTTCTCCATCACAGGTTTGTCGTAACACATGTCAAAGCAGTTGGGACCATCCCAACAGAAACACCTTCAGGAAACCAAGAGTCACACAGTGATGGATTCACCCTGGCAGAGGGGCCAGTGGGGGGCGGGAGGGCCGGCAGTTGCTGAGGAAGCCATTCCTGCCTGGATGACTTCCCGGGGCATCAGGCAGAACAGCACAAAAGAGGGGAGACTCTGCCCCCGAGAAACGGAGGACCTACCTCATCACTCAAACATGATTAGCACTCAAGGTTCAACTTCCCACCAGGCTGAAAGAACAGAGGAGCTCTGTGCCCGGAGAGTCAATCTTCTCCCTTGTGAGCAAACATGTGGACATGGCTGTAGAGAAATGCGTGGTAGGAACAAGAAATTTGAAAAGAGGAGACAGCATCTGTAGCACCACGGGTAAGAGCTCACAGAGCCTTGGCTTGAATCTGGCTCCAGCCCTACTTGGCACCTCGTCCCAGTTATTAAACCTCAGGAAGCTTCATTATCCTAGTTCATAAGAATAAGACACTTCCCACCTGACAGCATTGTCATGGGGTTTTTTTTAAAACATTTTATTTATTTATTTGATAGAGACACAGCAAGAGAGGGAACATAAGCAGGGGGAGTGGGAGAGGGAGAAGCAGGCTCCCCACACAGCAGGTCCCCCAGGACCCTAGGATCATGACCTGAGCCGAAGGCAGACACTTAACCAGTTGAGCCACCCAGGCATCCCTGTCATGGGGTTTTAAGGCCAGGAATACCTGTGAAATGCTTAGCCCAGCTGCCTGCACAAAGTCAGCTAAACAAATGTTGGCTGCTAGTATTGTCATGATGACTATGGTTATGGTTTTGTCATAGCTTCCCTAGAAGCTCCAGCTTTGGGGGCATGGGAAGAAACGGAGGATCTGTCCTTGGGCTAAACTGGGAAGTAGCAGTGAGTTAAGAAAAATCAGGGGTGCCTGGGTGGCTCTGCTGGTTATGCATCCGACTCTTGGTTTCGGCTCAGGTCTTGATCTTAGGATCTTAGGCTCTTAAGACCCAGCCCCACAGTGGGCTCTGCACGCAGCACGGAGTCGGCTTAAGACTCCTTCTCCCTCTCCTTCTGCCCCTCCCCTGCTCTTGCACACACACCCATGCACTCTCTCACTCATTTAAGATTTTATTTATTTATTTGAAAGAGAGAGAGAGAGAGCAAGACTGTTGGGGGGGTGCAGAGGAAGAGGAAGAACAGGTTTCCCCTTGAGCACCAGCCAGAGGCAGGGTAGAGGCCAGACGAGGCAGGCTGAGAGGCTAACGCTGGTAGGTAGGGGTGGATGGAATGCAACCCTGAGTCCACGGAGCTGGGGTCCCAGGTGGAGCTCGATCCCAGGACCCCTGGATCATGACCTGAGCCAAAGGCAGACACGTAACCTACTGAGCCACTCAGTAGGGTAGCTATTTATAGTCCCAATAAATAGATATTTTTTAAAAAAAATCAAAGTGGTCCTACATGCTTATATACAGGCCACTGGGAGCTCAGTCCCTACGTTTCATGGCTGGACTTCTTGGGACTAATTATCTCACAGTGTGATGAAAGGAAGACCTGACCTGGACAATAGCCCCAAACCTTTAAAGAATTTTCTCAGCCTTTTCTTCTCAAGGTGCTAATTCTCAAGTTTTAAAACACAGTTGTAATCGAGCACCACAGTAAAAGCCTTACATTCAACTAGACTTCAGAGTCTCAGTAAAGAACCTAACTTAGCACTTACCCCTCTGAGAGGCTAGCAAGCCTTGGTTGGAGGAGCTGCCTCCCTTCCAGGGTAAGCAATAAAGCCAGGTTTCTCTTACAAGAAAAATAAAACAGACTTAACACAAAACAAAGAATACAACAGTTGGGTGTACATTGATTCTAGAACATCCCTGCCTCCCCGACTGAAGAGAGTCGGGGTGTCATGGCCTGCTGAAATGCCCGTCTTTGGGGGTAAAAGTTATTTTTTGTAAAATACTGTAAAAAATAGTTCCACATTCCACATCATTTTTGACAGTTTAACTATGAAATGTGTGGGCAGATTGAAATGGAGCCCCAAAACTGGTTGACTTCCAAAGAAAATTACTGTAAATTGGAAACCTGAATATAGCTATTCATCCATGGGCCTTGGGATATGAATGGATCATTAATTAGGGCCAGAAAAAAAAAGTGGTACTGTCTCGGACAAGAAGGCAAAAAGGAAAGACTCCTTTACCAGCAGGAGCTCCTTGCAGGCAGGGACTGTGGCTGGTGCCCACCCTCTCTCCAGGCCCATGGAAGATGACTCACAAATGGGGAATGAATGAAAACAAGATGGGTGTGCAAAAGATTTGGGCTTGAGCCCCTGCTCTACCTTTTCCAGACAGCGCAAGCCTAGAAAAATCCTTCCAATCTCCACATTTCCACCTCTGTAACACAGAAACTAAAAACAACACACGTCCCTTAAAAATCACTATGAGAATTATATAAGCTAATTCAGATGAAACTTCGTGACAAGCCCCCCAAAAATGTTGTAGAAGAAAGGGAGAAGGGGAAAATAACATCCCTTTAATGTCTGTTATTTGCTAAGCATACTGACAAGGACAGTTCGTGTAGGTTACCTCATGTAATAGAATACAATTTGAATGACTACTACGTATTCGTTAGTGAATATGTCTTGATCGACTTATTTTCTAAGTGGATTCAGTTCTTTCCCCCAAATCCATCACCCCTTTGCTGGTGAAGTGGACTCAGCTTCTAGACTGCTATTGTTCAAAACCTGCCTGTGGCTCCCACTACATGGGGTAAGCCGCATCCAACCGGGGGATGCCAGGAGCTGGGGGCCTCGCCCAGGTGTATCAGGCACCCGCACACTGGGAGGCCAGGGATAACGTGGGTACCTCAACCCAGGGGCATTGTATCACGGTTTCTCATAAAATGCGGTGGGGGGGGGGCCTTGGTTTCTGACAGCATCTTTGAAATCTAAATTGGTCTCAGCGGGTGTAATGAACAGGTCAAATTAGCCGTGAACAAACAGTTCAATAATAAACCTGAAAAAAGATAACCCAACTTACCTTTTAGGCTCAAACAGAACTTTTATAAAGATCCGTTTGTCTTCCTCCTCATCTCACCTGCTTTTCAACCACGCCCACATTCCCCTTCTAGAAGGTGGTGAAATGATAGGCCAGCAAGTAAGATTCCTAGGCTTATTCAAGAAAGGACAACCCCCACCTACAGCAATGCTGTAGGAAATAAACGAGGTAACGTATTTAGATAAAAAGAACAACTCCCATATACTGAGCACTTGCTGGGTGCCAAGCCCTGTGTGAGGTGCTTTATATGTGCCGAGGGAATCTCTAGGAAATAGCCAGCATCCCCATTCTACCAATAAGGAAACAGAGGTTCAAAGAAGGTAATTAATTTGTCCAGGGTCAGAAAGGTGTATTAAGCAATGGACCTAGAAATGAAATCAGGGTTGCCTGGGTGACTCAGTTGGTTAAGCAGCTGCCTTCGGCTCAGATCATGATCCCAAGGTCCTGTGGAGCCCACATTGGGCTCCTTGCTCGACAGGGAGCCTGCTTCTCCCTCTGCCTCTGCCTGCCTCTCTGCCTGTTTGTGCTCGCTCTCTTGCTCTCTCTCTCTCTCTCTGACAAATAAATAAATAAAATCTTTTAAAAAAAGAAAGAAAGAAAGAAAGAAATGAAATCAGATCTGACTCTCCAATCTGTTCTTAAACCATTGCCACACGTTGGCCCCCCCAGAGACTCTGACACTTACAACCACTTAGTAAATGTTAATTTCCTCCATGAAAACTTTTCAATCAATTTGAACATGTGTGTGTGTGTGTGCACGCATGCGTGTTTGGTATATGAATATGTGTGTGTATGAATGTGTGTGTGTAGTGTGATCACTGTCGAGCTGTCTGATCACTGATGTACTTGAAATCCTTTTTCTCACAAAGGCACAAACTAGACAGGGTTTGGCATTCGCTCAGATTCCAATCACATTTTTGGTTTTAGCAGAATACATAATGGTTTACAGTATCTGAGAGACCCATTTGAATTCTGATTCTACTTCTTCCTGGCTACATCAGTGGAGTTTCCAACTGCACACAAGAGAAACCATCTCTAGCAGAAAGAGCCTATTGAAAAGCAGTCCCCCGGGACCGCCGGGAGGGCTGGAAATCCAGGCTTGCCAACCACAGACACCAGACCAGGCACGTCCCAGTCAGGATCCCCCACAGCACGTTCTGTTTAGGAAGCCACACTTGCCCCACTGGGCACCCGCCCCACACCGCGGCTGTCAGGAATCCCTGCCTCTCCCCGCACTCAGCGGCCTCTCCTTCCAAGTCGGAATCCCAGGCAGAAGCTTAGTGAGCAGGCTCCGGCCACAAGCCTGCCACCTCGCTGCCACAGAACAGGAAGTGAGAATACTGTCCTCACCGCCTCCACTCTTCTCACTGGGGATCTGGATAGGTCGCCGGGGTCCCATAAACATTAACTCCCTTCCCACCTTTCCCCTCCAGGCCCCATCCCCTCCTGGCCCCGTACAGAGCCCTGCAAACAGCCACCAGCCAGCCCCTGGGAAGAACAAGCTGGTTGACAGCGA
This sequence comes from Ailurus styani, assembly GCA_002007465.1. Lineage (NCBI taxonomy): Eukaryota > Metazoa > Chordata > Mammalia > Carnivora > Ailuridae > Ailurus > Ailurus styani. Next base: position 319,648 of record LNAC01001087.1, read on the forward strand.
GCCATGCCCTCTTGACACTTCCCCCCTCTTTGCTAGAGTGGTCGCAGGATGTAAGGTCTGCACAGGCTCTGAACAGTTTTAAACCACTGGTCACAAAGGGTGTTGTTGGCATTCTGCTAGAAGTTTAATAACAGAAAGGCAGCAAGTCAGTGCAGGAAGCATTCTGAGAGTTTCTCTTGGAAGTAACCAGGAATGCAGAGAGACCATTACATTTGACCATGGGAGTTCAAACCCGCTGGCTCTGCCTCACGAGCATATTCCTCGACTTTTCAGTTCACCTTTCCGTGGAGTAAATGAAGACACGGAGTAAATGATTTTCCGCACCAACTTTCAAGGCAAGGGCCGAGTGGGTGCCATGGAAGGAACTGCCCAAACGGGAGCTTGGCTTTGCAAGGGTGGAAATAGGGTCGTGTGAGGGAAGAGCAGAGAGGTGGAAGACACAGAAGCTTCCACCTCAACCTGCTCTGCTCAGGCCAAGGGCAGATCCCACATCTGGCCACGTGCCCCAGCACGCCTGTATGTGCAGGCTGCTCCCTTCCGATAAACAGGGCTGTGCAGAATTCTGCCTCCTTGCAAACAGGCTCACTCTCTCTGCAGAGCTTCCAGTGGCTGGTCCCGATGCATAAGCTTTAAAAAAAAAAAAGTAAAAAAATAATAATAAAAAATAAAAAATAAAAAGCACTAATAAATAATAATGTAAAAATAATAAAAAATGTAAACAAATTTTTGATATTTCTCTTCCTTTTCCTTGGCGAACACACTCTACGAGAAATTGCACTTAATCCCAGATGACCACTTACACAGTCTCATCCACGCACGCATACGCAGAAGGATGACCTTGTAAGAAGAATGAGCTTCTGTCCCCCACCGCATCTGGGAACAAAGTAACCGTGTTTACAGAAGGAAAACTCGCAGCACCAAGGTTTGCTTCTTTCTGAAGCTTCAAAGTAGTTCGGGAAAAATGAATGGCAGCTCAAGTTTGGAATGGACAAAAACAACTTAGTTATTCCTAAGCATGCACAGCAGGGGAGTAAAATAATGCTTCTTCCCCCTTTAAGATACCTTAGGCCACCTTTTTTTTCTTAGAACTCCAACTTTTAAATTAAAAAAATAATGATGATTGGCATACCCATCCACATTCTGAATTCTAAGAGGCAACATTCATATTTGCATTTTCTCCTGTACCGTCCATCTCCTGGGGTCAAATACCTTGGCAGCTGTGTGTCAGAAATGAAATGCGCAGAAAACGAAGGATCCGTAATTGTTACTGGGTAGCCATTGCCACTCAAGTGCATTTTCAACAATATGGATCATTCAAAACCCAGACTTTGCCACCATCTCTGTAAGGCTTTCCATGACCCCTCATTCATTCAACGAACGCTCCTTAAGCACCTGTGATGTGCTAATCACTGCTTAGTGCTGGAAGCACAGTGCTGAGCCAATGGCCGTGGTTCCTATTCTGTGGATTTCCTATAGGCTTATAAGAGTGAGAATCAACCTCGTGGGGAATCAGAGTGGGCTTCTTTGAGGGAATGGTGTTTTCCACTCTATCTGTATTCCCCTTGCCTGTTACAGCAGTCATCACAGAGTTTGGGGACCACGGGCCCAATCGAAATGTGTGTCAAAGATAGGGACACTTATCGATAACATACTAACCATGGAGCCGGGCACATGGCGGAGCCCAATAAGTGAAATGAGTGACCCAGCCCTGGCCTCCGACCTGAGTCACAAGCAGACAACGGTCACCTGGGAAAGACAGACACCAGCACGTCACATCCCAACCATATCAAACAGATGTCATGGGAGAGCTTTGTGGGGCGCTACTTAGAAACAGCTCTGTGTGACCTTCTAGCAGGCCAGGGAGAACTCGCAGCCCAGTCACTTAGCTGTTGAGTCATCAGCCTCTGGTCCTGACAAAGACACAGCCATAAGACAATGCCTTCAATATGAATGGTGCGACGTGGCGATTAGAAGGAACCCATTCCTCAGAAACATTACAGGGCCTCTCTGCACCCAACACGTCCCTCTCCCACTCACCGCCAGCAGTTAAGGTTTCGGATGGAAAGCGGTGTTGTTCTCTCTCCCCCTGCCCCACCTCCCCCGACAACCCCCCATCCGCAGCGTGACTGCAGGGAGCAAGAAGTCAAGTTACTGCCCTAAATGATCTTGCAAACTAAGTCTCACGTGCAAGGGTGCTTCTTGGCCTTTCTAGAAGCAGTCACCTTCCCACCTCAGTTATTTTATCCCACACAAGTTGAGAACTCCTGGGGGCCATCAAAATCTTCTGAGACCAGCACAATCTCCAGAGAATTTGCTGTCTTTCTAAAGAGCACACAATTAATTAGTACAAAATTAATTATGGAGGGCCGAAAACAATTGCCAACAGATGAGCGGCTTTACACTGGCTTGTTCATCCTCAAAGTGTGTGTTCTTCATAGACACTGCTCCATCAAGGAACTTTCTAGCATCAGGCTCAGCAATGGCTTCGAAAGGGTTTATTGGGCTGGAGCCAACAGGATCTGAACCAATTCCCCTTTCTAAATATTGTCTCAGTGATGTTTGAACTCCTACCAGCTGGGATGGGGCCAAAACCATTAAGAGCTGAAAAGAGACTTGATAAGAAGTTCTAGAAAATCATAAACCAGAATGAATTTCTCCTTTGGGGGCCTACTATTTTAAAATATTTATTTATTTGCTCATGCATCCATTTACTCATTTATTCATGGATTTTACAACATTCCCCATGCCAGACTGTGCTAGGTGACAGGACCCGGAGTCATACTGGCACAGCTCTCAATCCATCTCAGGAGACAGAGGCACAAACACCGGGGAGAAAAATGAGGAAACCATGTGTGCCGCCTAGCGGGAGCACGTGGGAGAGGTTCCTCGAAGAGGTGACACGGAGCTGGGTTGTAAATGGGGGACAGGAGTCCACCAGCCAACAAACTGGGGGAACGCAGCACAGATAGAATGGACACATGAGTAGAAAACGTAACTTCTGTAATCTTCAGTTTCTTTAGGTAGAGAGAAGTGAGAGGAGCCAACGCCCTAACCTCATGACGTTCCAGAGCCGATTGGAGAACAATGGTGAGCACAATGCCTGACAATCACAGGGCACTCCCAGGACTCAGGCTCCAGAGGATCCTGGTTCCCATCAGTGGGGGGTAGATTGACTGAGATTCTGTCTTGCTCTTACCCATTCCTGCTGGTGGCCTTGGTGTGTATTTCTAGCTGGCTCCAAATTAGCCAGTAGCCAAGGAATAAAACAAAGCTTAGCAGTGGAAGCAAACTGATGAATCCCAAGTCGTAGACTACGCAAAGTACCAATCTTTTTTTTTTTTAAGATTTTATTTATTTGAGAGAGAGAGAACACAAGCAGGAGGAGGGGCAGAGGAAGGAGGAGACTCCCTGCTGAGTAGGGAACCCCCCTCACCCCCTGACACGGGGCTTAATCCCAGGCAAATGCTGAGCCACCCAGGCGCCCCAACAAGCAGCAATCTTGAAATTAGAATTATTCATGGTAAACCCACATCCATCCCTTAACAGAGTGTCTTCAAGGACTGGATTCTAGTGTTTGGGCTCCACCTTTCTCTGTTTAATTGTGCTAAAATACACATAAAATTTGCCATCTTAATTTTTAAGTATACAATTCACTGCTTTAAATACCTTCACATTACTATGCAATCATCACCACCATCCATCTTCATAACTCTTTGTCTTCTAAAACTGAAATTCTATACCTATTGAATAATAGCTCCCTATTCTCTCCCCCCTCCAGCTCCTGGCAACTGCCATTATACTTTGTCTTTATGCTTTTGACTACTCTAAGCTTCCTCATGTAAGTGGAATTATGCAATGCTCTGTGTGTGTGTGTGTGTGTGTGTGTGTGTGTGTGTGTGTGTGTGTGTGTCTGGTTTATTTCAGTTAGCACAATATCTTCAAGATTCATGCATTTCCTTCTTTTGTAAGGCTGAATAATATTCAGCCTGTGTGTGTGTGTGTGTCACATTTTGCTTATTCTTTCATCCATCAATGGATGAAAGTTGCTTCCATGGTTTAGTTATTGTGAATAATGCTGCTATGAACATGGTCTTTGAGGCCCTGCTTTCAATTCTTGTGGGTGTATATTCAGAAATAGATTTGGCAGATCATATGATAACACTAATTTTAATTTTTGAGGAACAACCATACTGATCTCTACAGCACATATAGCATTTTTACATTCCTACCAACAGTACACAAGGGTTCCAATTTCTCCACACACTCGCCAACACTTGATTTCAGTTCTTTTGTTTTCCTCTTTTAATATTTTCTTTTTAAGTAATCTCGACACCCAGCATGGGGCTCAAACTCTCACCCTGAGGTCAAGAGTCTCATGCTCTTGCAACTGAGCCAGCCAGGCACCCCTTTCCTATTCTTTTGTCAGTGACCATTTCAATGGGTTTGAGGTGGTATCTCATCGTAGTTTTGATTTGTGCTATTGAACATCTTTTAATGTGCTTCCTGGCCATTTGTGCATCTTCTTTGGAGAAATAAATGTCTGTTCAAATCCTTTGCCCATTTTCATTTTTTTTTTCATGATCTGAAGAGTTTTATTCCAAAACTAGGAAGTTCACTTGCTCAGGTGTTGTGTGCCAATATTATATTCCCACTTTGTTTTTCCTCCTGGGGCACAACAGATAACCAGTCTTCCTTTCCCATTAGCTGGGGTAATCCTTGTGTTCATGGATAAAATCCAGAAAATCTCCAAGAGTGGCATGTCTTATGATAGAATTTAATGAAGATAGTAGAAATGATATCCAGAAAGGCCACATAAGCACTAAATGATAAACAATTAAAGTTGGCATTCTAATACCAGGCAAATAACTCTGACCCTCTAATATGATGTAAAAGGTCTGTAGAATAGTTTGATAAATCTCAGGATTACTAATAGAAATGCAGAACAATGACTCAAGGAACACAACATCAAAAACCAATGACTACTATATGGTGACCAACACAACACAATAAAAAAATGAAATGCAGAAACAAATTCTTGATTTCTTCCTCTTTGTTGTGTAATATATAAATAAAAATTTATAAAAATTACCATCTATATCCTTATTTAACCTATCATTTTTTTATTAATTTATTTGCCTAACCTATCATTTTGTATGAAACTCTGCCCATTTTCGAATTGGGTTTTTTGTCCTTTTGTTGTTGAGTTTTAGGAGTTTTCTATGTATTCTGGATTTTAATTATCATTTATATAATTTGCAAATATTTCCTCCCATTCTGTGGGTTCCCTTTTTAGTCTCTTGATATTGTCATTTGGTGCACAAATTTCTTAAATTTTTATGAAGTCCAATTTGTCTATTTTTTCTTTCATTACCTATGCCTTTGGTGCCATATCCAAAAAATCATTGCAAATCCAATGTCAAGAAGTATTTGTCCTGTTTTCTTCCCAAGTTCTGTTGTTTTCAGTCTGACAATGAGTTAATTTTTGTGTATGGTGTGAGGTAAGGGTCCAGTTTCATTCTTTTGCATGTGGATACCCAGCTTTCTCAGCACCATTTGTTGAAAAGCAGACTGTGTCTCTTTTTACAGCACTTTAAACTACACATCTATTACCCGGTTTGATCTAAAAATCATGCCGGGCAAATACAATCGATATTTTGATTTCTTTACTTCTAAGTGCATGTCTTTTTTTTAATAAAGATCTTATTTATTTACTTACTTAACAAAGAGAGAGAGAGATTACAAGTAGGCAGAGAGGCAGGCAGAGAGAGAGAGAGGAGGAAGCAGGTTTCCTGCTGAGCGGAGAGCCTGATGCTATGCAGGGCTCTATCCCAGGACTCTGAGGTCATGACCTGAGCCGAAGGCAGAGGCTTTAACCCACTGAGCCACACAGGTGCCCCTAAGTGCATGTCTTTATTCCTGAGGGACTGAGAAACTAAATCCCTTGTCCAAGTCACACAAATGGTTAGTGGCAGAGCAGGGACTAAAATTATGGACAGCACAATGTTCTTCATTCTCACTAGATCGTATTTTTCTGAACTTTTTAGTTGGCTATTGCTGGGATCGGGAGTGGGAAGGAATACCAAGGTTAAATCAAGAAGGAAGGTATATAAAGCCCAAACCAAATTTATAAATTAGAAGTTTTCTCTTTGTGCTTTAGTTTCCTTGGATGTCAAATGAGATTGTTAAGCAAGAATTCCAAATGTTTCCCCTAACATATCACTAATGGCAGAAAAATGTGACAAGCATTTGCTTTATATCTAAGGACCAAGAAACCCTGCCCAAAGCAGGCCTCTGCAAGCCAGAAGCTTCTTTGAAATTCTATTATTTCACTGAAAAAAAATATGTACAGGTCTGCATTTTGCTCCATAATATACTTGGGTTTGTTTTTAATATTAGTAAGCTTATCCCATACAAATTTCTGGCTAAAATCGATTCTCCAGAGTGATACATGGCCTTTTCCTGTGGTTTTTTTGGTACTCGCTGTCACTCAACATTGTACTAACAGGTGCACACACCCCAATGTGAGATGCAGGCAATTATAAATCTCTTCAATCTCCATCCCCACATCTTATCATCCTATACTTGGGCTTCAAATAAAAGGGTGTGAAATCACAGTCAAGTTTAATACTGAGTACTGAGGTGTGAACAATTAAAAGTAATGATTTTTAGATTTATATGAGCTTCTAAATGAGGAGTCTCCCCACTTGTACCCACACGAGCCTGGCCCAGGACCAGAGTATCTCCTGAGAGAGGATCAGTCAAGTACCAGGTAAAGAGTTGTCTACCTGAAAGTCACATCTGCTCCATGCTGAATGAACGAGTATCCCACTGATCTTCAGTGTAGCTTCAACAACTAGGAATTCAGACTACATGTGAACCACCACTCCATCACTTACTAAGCACCCAGCAAGTCTATCGTCAACTTCTAATGAAGAGCATCCATGCTTCTTTTGATAGCTCTGAGTTACAAAAGGATTTCTAAAATTATCCTTCAGGGACACCTGGGTGGCTCAGTTGGTTAATCAGCTGACTTCGGCTCAGGTCATGATCCCAGGGTCCTAGGATCGAGTCCCACATTGGGCTCCCTGCTCGGCAGAGAACCTGCTTCTCCCTCTGCCTCTGCCTGCCACTCTGCCTGCTTCTGCTTTCTCTCTCTGACAAATAAATAAAAAAATAAAAATCCTTAAAAAAAATTTTTTTAAATTATCCTTCAGCTCTTCTTTCATGGAAGTCCCTAGTGCCTGGATAAGCATCTGCTCAGCCTGGGCAATTGTCATATGTCAAAGCTACAGTTATAGTTGCTGAGATGTTCCAGCCTTCCAATTTTCTAAATGCGCAGCACTGAGATTGAGATGGAGGGTGATAGTTAATGTAAATATTTTTTTAACTTAGGAGATGTTTCATGTGCCTAGATTTTCATTATTTCTCAACTGTAGGGCAGTTTAGTATATTATAAAAGGTCATTTGCATAAAGACATTTATTTGTTCCCTTGAAATTATGTTAACTGGGAAAAAAGAGCACAGGACAGTATATAAACCCTTATCACAGAAACAGATATTGAAAGGTAATCTACAAGCCCTGTGGAGCATTAAACATTCATGAGGTCCTGGTCTCTATGAAGTTGCTTATATTTCCAGTTTTTTTAAAGTATCATCTCTGTGAGAGTTAAAAATGATTCAATTAAATCATATAATTTTAATTAATTATGTTTCAAGTATCACCTGTCCATCTTTATCCATGTCCAATATTTATTATAGTCAAATGTGCATTTCTTTGAAACTAAATTTTCTTTGGGGACTAAAATCACTGTGTGTATCCTACCACAGGGTTAATTTATTTCGAGAGGTCGTCTCCCCTAAGTATTCTGAAAGCCTATATAGTGTTGTCAGGCACTGTAAATAAGGACATTTTGTCATTCACCAAATGTGAGAATCCTGGAAGCACTTCTCATTGCATGAGAATCCACAGAAAAAAAAAAGGGGTTTTTTGTCTTTGTTTGTTTTGTTTTATTAATGTGACTCCTTACACTTTATAAGAACAATCCAGATGAGGCTAACAAAACCATCCACAACCACTTTCCCAAGCCTCACACATGTAGGTATCTGAGGACTAAAAAGCATTTCTTCACGTGGTTGTCACAGAAGACTACTTTTACCTACAGGCCTCTGTTCACACTCTTTTCTCACCCTCTAAAAAGACTGGCTACATTCAACGTCACTGTCTTCCGCCTCACCCTTTAACAGAAGTGCCCTCTGGTGTTATTCTTGATTTTAGCTACCAAAATCATTGGCTTCTGTGTCCTGTTTAAAAGAGCTTAATAGCAGTGGTTTTATGCTGTTTCTCTCAAGTAGCATCTAAAGATAAATTAGAAGTATAAGAGTTTGAGAAAGAAGGAAGGAAGGAAAGAAGAAAGAAAGAAAGAAAGAAAGAAAGAAAGAAAGAAAGAAAGAAAGAAAGAAAGGAAAAGAATGAAAGAAAAAGAGGGAGGGAGGAAGGGAGGGAGGGAGGGGAGGAAAGGAAAGGGAAGGAAAATTAAAAGAAAGTGCCTAGAAGCGAGACTCTCTAACCCACTTACTTCTTTTTTTTTTTTTTACGATTTATTTATTTATTTGAGAGAGAGTAAGCACACAGATGGAGAGGGAGAGGGGGAAGCAGATTTCCCACTGAGCAGGGAGCCCAATGTGGGGCTCGATCCCAAGACCCTAGGATCATGACCCGAGCCGAAGGCAGACATTTAACCGACTGAGCCACCCAGGGGCGCCTCTAACCCATTTACTTAATAAAATGCTGATAAATATCTTCTTCCAGTGCCTCATGCTCTCCAGTAATGGACTTGGAGGAAAGACAACTCCCTCAACCAAAAGACAAAAAAATCAGGACCTCGAGAAATTAAATTACTTGCGAAGGTGATACAATGAGTGGGTTTGTCACGTAGATCCTCTGTTCCCATGCAATAAAAAGAGCTAAAACGTCCTCAGGACTTATCATGAGCCAGGCACCATGCTCAGTCTTTCACACACATCCTCTTATTTGAGCCCCACAGCAAATGTTCTGAAGTTGTTACTATCATTACACCCACTTTACAGAAAGAGGAGAAAAAAGCCGTGGAAGACGGATGGAGGAAACTTATACACGCTTAGGGTCACACAAACACACGTTTTGAATTAGGTAGCCTGATTCCGGAACCTATGCTTGAAACCACTACTAATCTCACTGCCTTTATAGAAATGTGTGCATAGATGTAGATATGTAACTCTGTATGTAACACCAAAGATCTAGATCAGTGCTCCAATGATATACCAAAAAGCAAGACAGAGTATATTTTGCATATCTTAAAACTTTAAACAGCATCGTATTTTAGAATGAAAAAAGAGAGAAACACATGAAGAAGAAAACTCATGGATTGAGAAGGATTTAGTGGACACAAACGGTTTTTTTGAATGGGCAACGCTAAACGACAATGCCTGCGGAAGTTTGCACTGGGACACAAACGTAAGGAAGTGGATACTTTGGGGGAGGGAGGTGGTTAGGTTGGGATGGGGTCCTGGGGGACCTGCAGGGGTGGCTGGGAAAATTCTGCCTCTTGTGCCGGATGGTGGATACACGGGTGTTCGCCTTATAACCACTCATTAAACTCATTAAGCAACACCAAAAAATAAATAACATGATGACTGCAAGTACCTGGGTTCGACGGGGCGGGGGAGCAGCGCCTATCACCCACTCCCTCTTCTTTCTGGTGTGCCTTCCTAGGCTACGGAGACCCACAGAGCAAAAACTCTATTTCCCAGACTCCTCCACACCCAGAGTCCCGGATGTGACCTGGAGTCTGTCAGTCAAATGCGCAGAGTTGGAGCAGAGGCCGGGTGTCTGTAGTCCCTGCAGGCCAGCCTGCCTCAGCAGAGGTCCTGGGCTCCGATCAGTGGCTTTGCCGGTGGCCGGTCTGTGCGGATCGCCGCAGGGACAGTGTGGTTGTGGAGACAGCCCCAGCTGTGGCCTCTGATGGCCGTGACCTCCTGGTTGCACTAGTTTCTTATCCTTATCTTGGTGGCTTCCTAATTGTGGCAGTCGTGGTGTGGTAATGGAACCAGCAGCTTTTTGATCATAGTATTAGTCTCTTTGTGGCTTCTGCAGGCTTCGGACAGACTCCGGGGACAAAGCAAAGGCATACTGAAGTCCGGGGCTTGCCAAGGGTGGGGACGCTGATAAACCCCTCGGTCCTTGGTTGGGAGTCCTGAGACACTGGACCCGAGGCCAAGGTGGACTGCAGTAAACCAGTCCTCCACCAGACGACAGTCCAGCTTCAAAGCGTCTACACAGGGGCGCCTGAGTGGCTCACTCAGTTAAGCGACTGCCTTCGGCTCAGGTCATGATCCCTGGGTCGTGTCATCCGATCCCACATGGGGAATCCCTGCTCAGCGGGGAGCCTGCTTCTCCCTCTCCCTCTGTCATTCCCTCTGTTTGTAGACTCCCTCTCTGTTAAATAAATAAATAAAATCTTTAAAAAATAAATAAATATTTTTTAAAGCATCTACGCAGCCAAAAATATCTCAACTCCTACAATGTAATGAAAGCGATTCTGGATTCAGAGATATCAAGTGCCCGATAGAAGTCATTTCTGGAGGAAGGAAATAATCATCCTAGACTTCTAATTCTTTCAGCAACTGTTTTCAAAATATAATGCCCAGCGTATTGACAAAGATATCCAAGCACGGGGTGGGGGAGGCGGAATAAGACAAGAATAATAACCAGCAGAAACGTACAACAGAAACAGGAAACACACCGAAGATCTAGATCAGTGCTCTAATGGAACTATAATGCAAGCCACAAATGTGCACCACATATGCAACTTTAAATTTTCTAGTAACCACATCAAAAAGGTAAAGTATCAAAAAGGTTCAGTATATTTGAACTCAAATTTTTATTTAACTTAAATTTTTATTTCAACATGTAATCAATATAAAAATTAATAATGAGATAGTTGACTTTTTTTACTAAATCTCCAAAAATCTAGTGTGCATTTTACACTTACAGTACATCTCAATTCAGACTAGCCATATTTCAAGTGTTCTGTAGCCGAATTTGGCCAGTAAATACTGTCTTGGATCCTGAAGCATTAGGTTTTAGAATTATCAGCAGGACTGCTGAAATAGCTATGCTCATTATGGTTAAAGAGCTTTTAAAAACTGAGATTGAAAAACTTCACCTAGAACTGGAAATTATATACAAGGGACACAGTTTGTTTCAACTACGGTATAATCTGTTACTATAAAATCCAATAGCTGAAATTAGAACACAGTAAAAGCCTTCCATAGCAGATTATACGTGCCTCAGGAGAGAACTGTCAACTGGAAGGTGAGTCGGAAGAAATTATCCAGAATAAGTCACAGAAAGACCGAAGAAAGGAAAAATACAGGCACCTGGGTGACTCAGTGAGTTAAGCCTCTGTCTTCGGCTCAGGTCATGATCTCAGGGTCCTGGGATCGAGCCCCACATTGGGCTCTCTGCTCAGCAGGGAGCCTGTTTCCCTCTCTCTCTGCCTGCCTCTCTGCCTACTTGTGATCTTGCTCTCTCTCTGTAAAATAAATAAAATCTTAAAAAAAAAAAAAAAAGGAAAAATACAGAAGAGTGAGAGAGAGAAAACGCACTGTGAAATGGTTCAGCCCACATTTAACTGCCATCCTAAAGGGGGAGGAAAAAGAAAGGAGGGGAAAATCATGTTTGGAGAAATAATAGCTGAGAATTTTTCGAAGCTGCTTGGAACTCTGTTGTCGATTTGACTGTCTTCCCACTGAAGTCAATTGTATCGATAGTTGCTTTTAAATTTTTTCTCTTTTCTCTCCTTGAAGATCTTGAAGATTTTCTGCAATTTCAGCAGACTGTGCCTTCGAGTGAGTTAATTTTTCTATATCCTACTTGGAATTTCTTGTGTTTCCAGAAATTAAGGATTAATGTCATGAGATTCACATCATGACATGATTTAATGTCCATTAAGTCATGAGTTTCCTTTGGCAGAGCTTCATCTCTAGGAAATCTCCACAGCCTATTGGAGGTTGTATTATTATATATATTCCAGAGGAATATTATGTGTGATTTTGCTAGACACGCATGGATCTCTGCTAGCCAGGAATTATTTTTAGGTTATTTTGTGGCTTGGAGATTCCCAGATCGGTCAGGCAGAATAAATTCTAAACTAAAAGCCAAGTAAGGACAGCTTATAGTTATTAATTCTTAGGGGAGTCTTTTATTTGTTTATTTTATTTTTACACACAGGACCCAGGCCAAGAGAGAGAAATGTGCCTGCTGTGTCCTTTTAAATTGTCTCCTTGTGCTCCTGAGCAGACTTTTTCCTAATCCACCATTGTCCTCTATCTCAGCTTTACATGCCACCTCAGTTCCAGCTCCTCACCTTGATAAAGCCCATAGCCTAACCTCTGGTCCCTGAGTAGGAGTAAAATCTAAACCTCTTGCATACAGAGGCCAGCAACCTCCCTTCCCTACCCTTCCACCAACCTCTGGGAAAACCACAGTGTCCACCCTTGGCTTACCACTCTGCTTTTCAGTTCTTTTTTTCATGTTTGGCCCTTATAAATTTCCCTCTCATGTAAACTCAGTGGTGCTTATTAAAAAAGATTTATATATTCCTCTCACTTTGGAGATGGAGAGCCAAAACTCTAAACCTAAAATTTCCTACCTCTCACTTAAAGATGGATAAGTTCATCCCGAATCTTAACCAGTTAGGACATGTAGGAATAGCTGCGATGAATGATTTTCGTGTGGTCTTATCCAGTTAAACTTCAAGAGAATAAAATCTAACCTGACCTATGTCAGCAGAGTGGACTCTATTATAGCAACATTAAGATAAACATTAGATTTTTCTCTATATCTCCCCCTTCCCTTCTCCCCACCTAAGCGAGTGGCTTTGGGGGCCCTTTTCCTCAGGAGAGATTCATGGCAGAGTAGAAAATAAAAAAGACCTCCTTTTTTCCAAAATCCTAAGCTCAGAGAGAAAGGCCTAGACAGTGTCTTCAAGAAACATCAAGAGTGGGCGCCTGGGTGGCTCAGTGGGTTAAAGCCTCTGCTTTCGGCTCAGGTCATGATCTCAGGGTCCTGGGATCGAGGCCCGCATCGGGCTCTCTGCTCAGCAGGGATCCTGCTTCCCCTTCTCTCTCTGCCTGCCTCTCTGCCTCCTTGTGACCTCTCTCCCTCTGTGAAATAAATAAAATCTTTTAAATAAAATAAAAAAATAAAAAAAAAAAAAGAGAAACATCAAGAGAGTCCCCCCATAGCTAGAGGGAGCCCACGGGGATGGTGATGAATGAGTCAAAGAATTCTTCGAACAGTGTTTATCATACACACTGCTACCTGAAACCAGTTTATGATTCCTGTAATTCCACCACAGTTTTCTTCCCTTTTACCCCTCCCTCTCCTCCTCCCTTGTTCCCAAGGCATGTCCCTGACAACTCATACTATGACCCAGTCCCTTCTCTTTCCCACCAATGGGTACCAAACAGATGATTTTGCCCTGGCTTTGTAACAAAATGAGCATCAGTTGCAGGAACTTTGACTCATGGAATACCAGTAGCTGGTTTAATGTTTTCTAGGAGGGGAAACAGAGAGGCTATTAAAATTGCAGAGAGGAGGGGTACCTGGGTGGCTCAATCAGGAGGGCATCTGACTTTTGATTTTGGGTGGGGTCATGATCTCAAGACCGTGAGATTGAGCCCCTTGTCAGGCTCCATGCTGAGCATGGAGCCTGCTTAATATTCTCTCTCTCCCTCTGCCTCTGCCCCCCCAATCCCGCTCACATGTTCTCTCTCTCTCTTAAAAAAAAAAATTGCAGAGATGAATATTTTTGGCTCAGAATGGAGACCAAGAAGGATCCTTATAAAAAAGGAGAAAGGTAAGGGAGAATTCAAATACCATTGGATAAGAATGTTCTCCAAGCGGAAACCAAACAGCAAGCAAGCACACTCCTTTGAGACAAGATTTACGTTACAAAGAGTTAAGAAATATTTTGACAGTAATTAGAATGGATGGCATTCTCTGACAAGAGCAATTTTTTAAGGTGTTCAATATTATGGGAGAAAAAATAAAAGAAGATGTAATACACACAAAAAATCAGAAAAACTGGAAAATAAAATTATCTGATTCATTAAATACAGGTGTAATTAAATGTTTAGCACACGCCTGCTAATAAAGCAAAACATCTTCGTGAAAAATGTATATTACTAGCTTTTCATTTTATGTCCATACTCCTTTTCATTATAAATAAATATATATTCCTTCTATTGATAATTTTCATCCATTAGTGCAGAAATCAGAGACTTAACTGTTGTCATTCTTGCTGCTGTTCTTTGCTTGTTAGTTTGTTGGGAGGAGCAGGGACCTTACCCAGAATCCTTTGCAAAAAAATGATTTGAAATCATTTGATTTCTAACAGAAAATTTTCGTTGTTTTCTTGTTCTTCTGCTGCTATGCCACGTGGTGTCTGCCACCTGGAGCTGAACAGTCAATTATGCAGTTTCTAGGCAGAAAAATGCTCACATCACAAGGAAATGTCTAAGCACCCCATGGTAACTCTGGTAATATGTATTTTCATTGCTCATTTGAACCCTCAAGGGTACAATTCTCTGGACCTTATATGTTTTCCTATGGTGCCACTCTGCATGTTAAATCCAAAATTAGTGATTTCTCCTCAGACGCAAAACATTACTACAGTTCACACAGTTTAGCTAGACTTTTTAAGTGTACTTTAACCTATTTAAAATAATTCATTAAGCTTCTACGTTAGAATTCTTAACCTTTAAAAACCTAAATTTCTGGTGCAAATTAAGAAGTAAACAGTAGTGGACTCTTATCCTAGCATTCTTGGTGGATAGCAGATTTGTAAACATTTTTCACAATTTTTAGATATGCATGCTTTCTCATAATAAGTTTTCCAGGTTGGCACAGGACATACCAACAGACCCAAATATCTTGAGTTCCTCTGTAAAAGGAAACCAATAGTAGATAAATCTATGTTCCATGAATAAATAAACAATTTAATAAATAACAAAAATTTAAGCTAGAACAGTTCATTAAGCTTCTATTAGAGCCCTACAAGTATCTGGTCATATCTGATTAAGTCCGCTGAGCTGGGTTTCTCCAGGTGCTGTTGTTTACAATGTGGCTATTTAGTTCTCAGAGCCCGGAATTAACATAAGTGTTTCCAATGACTAAAGGGGATGGGATACTTTCTTATCTATCATATCGTATCTTTCATCTATCATAAATCTAGCATTATGTGGCTGATTTTATGCAATTTATACAATAGGAAAATGATCCTGAGTGAAAGTAATGTAATCTAGCTCCAACACTTACTTTGTCTCAGAGCTAAAGTGTGGTCACTGAAAAAAAAAATCACTCATTTTTTTTCTACTCTGCAAACCAGAAGATAGTACTGCTTGGAAATGGGATTCTCAGTAGAATTTATGGGTTGCTAAGAGGATGCGTAGCTGGAGTAATAGCATTCCTCTGCTTTTATTTCCAGAGCCTGAAAACGTGCCTTAGAATTTGGCCAGATGCCCATGCTTCTCCTACACTTCCAAAGATAGGGAACTTGAAGCTACATGCCTTCAGAAAGAAGGGGAGGATTGCCTATAAATATCTCAACAGAACTGATTCTTATAAAAGGTGGAGGGAAGGAAGCTTAGTGGTACCTGAACAAAAGAAAACCAGTGAACTTGTCATACCCATAAGCACATCTATCTATCTCGTGCTTGGAAAAGTGTTGAAAGTCTTCATCCAACTCTGTGAAAGTATGACTGTCACCCTAGTGTAGTACAAGATTAAGCAGACGGAGGTAACAAATGAGTAGCCTTCTGGCTCCTGCCCGCAAATGAACCCTGAAGAACTATAAAGGTAAAAAGGAAATAGATGAACAGCAATCTTCCCAACAGCCATCCTGGTTGCAGGAGGCCCAAGGAGTATTCCCTTTCAAGTGTTGGAGGCAAAGAGCTTTGGGTCTAGAATTTTATATGCTCTCAAGCTCTCACTCAAGTAGGAGTTTTTTATTGTATTAGTTTTTTATTGTATTAGTTTTTTGTTGTATTAGTTTTTTATTGTAGCCATAACACATCACCAACAAATTAGCTACTTAAATCAACACCTACTTCTTGCATCACAGCTATGTAAATGAGATGTCTGCACTGACTCAATTTCCTGCTCTGGGCTTCCTAAAACCAATGTCAAGCACCAACCATCTGGGCTCTTAGCCAGAGACACTGGGAGGAATCTGCTCATTCAGATTGCTAAAGAAATCCAGAAATTCCTTGGCATTTCTGGGCTGAGAGCCCCAGTTTCTTGGAGTTTCTGGAGAGCCCCACTTCCTTGCTGGCTGCCAACTGGGGGCTCTCCTTAACTCCTGTAGAGGCCTCCATCTTGCATACGGCCTCCTTCCTCTCAGGGCCAGCAACAAAACGCCAGAGCTCTCTGCCTCTCCTTCTCCCACATCTCTCTTGCCTCCAGTCTAAGAAAGTCTTCATTTTGAAGGGCTCATGTAAATCACTGGGCCGCTCAGATGACCCGGATAATCTCCCTGTCTTAAAGTCAACTGAGTGGCCACTTTAATTATATCTGCGGAGCCCCTTCATAGCAGTACCTAAGTTAACGTTTGACTGAGTGACCACTTGGGGGAAATCTTCGGAATTTTGAATACCACCGTGTATTAAAAATATTTTTGAACATATAAAGCCTAAAGAATTGTTTTCCCAGAAAGACCGAACTTGAAAATATCTTTTGGATAAAGTATGCCAGCAGTAAGAGAAACACATCTGGGAGACGGAACAAGAGAAATAAGGAGAATGGGTAACCAATTTTGCTAAAATTTTCAATTATTAAAGGTAGCTAAAATTTTGTTAAAAAACAATTTTTAAATTGTTAATTTGTTACAGATTACTGTTGCCTTAAAAAAAAGGGTGAAGGATGAGGGGAGTTTCTATCACAGAAAAGAAAAAATATAGCAATAATTCAGAAATAAAAATCAGGGTAATGTCAGGAAAATGGGGTTTGAGGAAGCACACAAAAGAGATGAAAACATGCTAAATAATGTTTTGGGAATGACCAAAAACAATAAGTAAATAAATAAATGTAACTAAACATTAGTGTTTATGTATACTACTGTAATGTAATAAACATTAAAGGTTAAGGGCAATGACTATGAGAAGAAAAATTGAATTATGTTTAAACGAGCAGAAGAAAACTCCATACAGTGAAAGGAATGCAGACAGGGAGAGGAAATTTTTTAAAGCATAATAAATGAAAAAGATGATGATTGAGATCATTCCTACTATATTAGTAATCACAATAAAGGTAAGCTGCTAAACTCTCCAATTAAAAAACTGAAATTCTTGGGTTAGATTTAAAAATAATCCCGTGCACACACTATTTTCAAAAGACACCCTGAAAATGAAAAAAAAAAAGATTAAAAATAAAAGGCCTAACAGTCAGGGTACATGAGGTTTATTGCAGAAACAACGTTAAAAGTTGAGAGGCTTAAAACTAATGTACACTAAAAATGACCCAGATGGTAAATTTTATGTGGTCTGACCATATTTACCATTTTTTAAAATTATTTTTTAAATGCCATTTGTCTTCTTCGGGCCAAAGGTCCAGTGCAGCTCAGGAGGAAGACGCTGCTTACTAAATAGAAGAACAGCACGGGAAACACTCTTCTCCAACTTTCAAAGAATCAGGGAGACTTGGGTCGCTCAGCCAGTTAAGCATCTACCTTTGGCTGCGCCCCACCTCCGCCCCGCTGCAGCCCCCAGAGCACCTGGATGGCCGGAATTAGACCAATCACTGGTCTGGCCCCCTCTGGAGCCCGGCCCGGCAGCCCGCGGAGCCTCCGAGGGCGGGTGCAGCCAGCGTCCTGCCGGCGGCTCGGCTCGGGAGAGGCCCCCGTCCCTCCCTCCCTCCGCCGCCTCCACGCCCCCTCATGCTCGCAGGCTCCTCCTCCTCTCTCTGGCCCTCTAACATAAAAAAGGGAAATTGGCAGAATCATCGCACAGTTTCTCCTGGATGCGTGGACTTGCCGACATCCAGTCCCACTTCGATGAAAGAGCCCAGGCCGGGGCGCAGGAGGCACGCTCTGCTTCCCGGGCCGCGGGTTCTTTCAAAAGCCGCCGCAGGCTCGGGATGGAGGCGCGCCCGAAGGCCGCCACCAAGTTCACGGTGCACTGGCCCCTCCGGATTCTGCTGTTTCTGATGGGGCTGCGCGAGATCAAGGCGGCGCCGGCCCGGTTGGTCTTGGGCACAACGCTCCGGGAAGGAGACACACGTGAGTCCCGGGGCTCGGGAACCTTGTCGCCGGCTGGGGTCGCGGCGCGCCCCCCCCCCCACAAGTCCCCGCCGCGGGCTCCTTTCCCGCTCCGCGGAGTCCGCCCGGAGTTTGTCGCCGTCTGGGAAGGAAAAGAGGGGACCTGGGCGACCACGGACGGCTGGGCTCTGGGAACACAGAGCGTCAGGGAGGGGGAGGGGCCGCGGCGGGGAGTCTGCGGTCGCCGCCGGCCCCCGCCTGCCCCTCGGGGAGCGGGAACCCGAGCCCCCGAGCCCCGGACTATGGGCAGGACAGGGCGATCGCGCAGGGCCGGGACCCCGCAAAACCCCGCGACTCTGCCACTGATGCAACTTCCCCACGAGTCACCAACCCCACTGCTGTCCACCATTAGACTTCCCAGCGCACTTGGGCAAAGGTTCAAGGCTTATGCAGCGCCCGGAGCTCCTTCCCCAGCCACATCCCAGCGCCACCCAGCTCAGGGTGGGCGGCTCTGACACCCCGCGACCAGAGACCTCCTCGCTCCAGGTCTCTGGACCACACCTGCAGCGTCTTAAAGGCTGTGACTTTCCCAGCCTCAAGCCCCCGCGTCATTCCCTCCGTCCATCACAAGGTGGTGTCTGTACCTAACATTCCAATGTTAGGATGGGACAAAGGGCTCAGGACATTTTCCTACAGTACTGTCACAGGGTGTTGTGGCCCAAGGAGCAGGTCCAGCCACACATTCATCCACATATTGTCTCTGCTGCTTCCCTGCTAAGGCCACGGACTCCAGCAACTATAACAGAGACCTATGTGATATTAATATATACTGAGGATCTGCACCAGGCCACCATTTCAATGAAAATAGGATAGGGTTCACACTCTACATCCTTACAGAGGTTTTAGGGTTGATACTCAACTCTGTCCTTTCATCCAGGGTAGGGCATTGTTTTAACATTTTATTTGGAGAAAAGAGAAGACAGTGTGAGAATGTTGCACTTGAATTTCCCTGCCACCCAGCCCCCAACCCACAAGTAATTCAACTACATTTTTCACTCCTGTAACAAATGTGGGGGATGGAAAAGGACCACTATGCGGGTACCTGAGCCAATGGTGTCACTGTGAACGGGACCTGGGGCAGGTGACTTCTCGTTCTCGGCAACACCAGCTGCCCCACACCATTTCAATAACAGGGGCCCCAATGACACTAGGAGCCCTGAGGATGATGTCAACCCACACACTAGGTCCACTGACGATGTCTGCATGGTCTCTGCTCCCCAGTGTCTACCCAGCCCTGTGAATGACCATGTGACCCTTTGGGGAAGGCCAGCAGGAAGCACTGCACTTGCTGTTGACCTAAAGCGTCCCTCCTGATTGGAAGCTGCCTTCTGCTTCTACTCCAGGGTTGCAGCTCTGAGAAGGGGCTGAGGTCTGGAACCCAGGCAGAGGATCCAGACTCTCTGTTGGCTGTTTGCTTTCAGGCTCCTCCTCATCCATCCTGGGGCTTGATCATTGTTGTCATTGTTTAAATCCAGCAGCGTCTGGGTTGGCCATCGGGCTCTTTGGCCCTAGGATCACCGTGTTCTGTGAGCAAAAGGGATGCAGAGCTTTCTGTGGGGCAGGCCTGGTTGGCATTCCGCCTTCCAGGATCATTTCAGTCATTACCCTGTCCCTGCTTCGGACAGCTGGGCACCTGCACCTCTTATTGCAGGACTTTTCACCCCATTGCTACTAGGCGCCTGTTTCTGCAACACCGCCTCCTTCAGCCAAGCTGGGCCATCAGACAGATGTCCTTGAGCTTCTTGACAACACTGGTGCCCTTCTCGAGGTGCAGTCTTCATGACTTTGATATAAAGAGTCCTCCAGATCTCTCCATGAGCAGAGTTGAAGGACGTGTTTTTAGTTTTGTGTTTGGCATTTCTTGCTATATCTGTTCTGTCAAAGACTGAGTGATGTTGGGTATCAGCCTGATAGACACAGGGGACATTTCAATGGCTATGTGCCTTCCTGCCAGGCAGAGGCATCCTGATCCTATTCAAGCAGCTCAGCCCTACAAGGATGCGATTGCTGTCACCTGGATGGTAGAGGGGTGCCTGCCTGTCATTGTCTTCCAGCCCCAATTTCCACATGTGTTTCCCCTTCGCAGATGCTCTCTTGCTTTCCTACAACTTCTCTATCACATCTCAGGCCAGGCCTGAACAACCGTGGTGTACGATTCAAGGCCAGGTCAATGGAAATGAGTTTCTTTCCTATGACTGTCAGAACAAGGAGGTCAAACCCGTTGGTCCTCTGGGGATGAAGCTGAAGGACACAGCATCTTGGGGGACACAGAGGGAAACTCTGGAATACCTGGTGGAAGAGTTCAGAAAGAGACTGCTTTACATCAAAGCAGAAATTGTCACCAAAAGCGGTAAGTCTGAAGGCCCAGGGCAGAGGGAGAACACTGTGGCAGGGCTGGGGAGCTATTGTGTTCATGTAAAACTTTGACGTGGGTCCCACACATGTGGCCCAGCAGCCAGGGCAGACAAGGGGCCCAGAGCAGGACCGGGAGGACCGAAGGGGAGCTGAGGAGTGCACAGTGGGTGGGGCAAAGGATTGGCCAAGACCAGAGGCTGACCTGCTTCCCCTGGTGGGGGCGGGGACAGATGCTGTCACCATGCAGGGCAGGCTGCTGTGTGAGCGTGGGGCTGACAGACACACCAGAGTATCCTGGCAGTTTGGCTTCAATGAGCAGATAACCCACCTCTTGGACCCGGAGAACAGAAAGTGGACAGTGGTTCCTCCTGGAGGCCAAAAGTTCAATGGCACGTTGGACAGTGATGGAGAGCTGACTGAGCTCCTTGTGAGGACCTCAAAGGGCGATTGTCAGAGCTGGATCCAGCAAGTGTCCAAGTCCTGGGATGAGACGCAGAAGAGCACAGGTGACTCTGAGACTGGATGGAGGGCTGGTTCTTTGGAAATGAAGCTGACTTACCCCAAGTGTGTGTGTGTGTGTGTGTGTGTGTGTGTGTGTGTGTGTGTGTGTGTGTGGGAAAGAGAGAAATTCATTCATCCATAGCGAATTCTTCCTGACAGAATAATGGCCACAGGGATGTTCTAGCATCCTTCCTTTCCCTTCTCATATCCTGGGATTTTTTCCTAGCTTCATCCATCTTTTGTGCTCCGGTATTTCTTAGAATTCTTGCTGGTCCCAAACAAGGGGCATCAGTCTGTTTCCAGAGATGGACTTATGTTACTTTTTCTGAGAATCACTGTCTTTTTCATGTCACCTGGTGTATTGCTGGAAATCCTTCAGTGCCACCTGGAATGTCAGTGCCACCATTCTTATCCTGCATTAGCTCCTGTCTGTCACAGCAGGAGCGACTGCTTACACTGCACTCCCTGCTTCCCCTATTGGCTGTAGGACCCCCTAGGGGACAGGGCGCATCCCCGCCTTTCCCTCTGACATGAGGACTGGGCACAGCCGCTGCCACAAGGACGGTGATACACACCGTCTGCCTGGTAGGATGGAGCTGGGCCAGCAGGAGCTGAGGAAGCCCCCCCCCCCCGCCCCGGTTTGGGGTCCGGACCAGGGCTCTGACCCTTGCGTTTTCATTTCAGCGCCACCAACCAAGCGGCAAGATGCAGCCCCGGGCAGGGCCACGACAGTCAGACATGGCACCTGGATCTTCCCCCTGCTCCTCAGCTGTGCGGTCATAATTGGCGTCCGTATCAGAGACCATTAGAGGGACAGGTAGTGAGAGCAGATTGAGAGGGAAGGGAGGACAGATGGCCTGGTGTGAGCACAGGGAACGGTGAATTTCCAGCCTGACCCCTGCCCACTGCCTGAACCTTCTCACAGGGCCAGGGGACCAGGTGAACGAGATCTCCTATCACCTGTGGCAACAACTTGGACACGCTCAGCCCCGAGCTCTCATATGGCCTCACTCTCGCTGTTCAGGCCACTGGGAAAGGGGAGGGGCCCACACCACTGCTGAAGGCCTGTTGGTGCTAAAGGGATGTAGACAAGTCAGGCCTGGCTCTGACCCGGTTCTCCATTGGAGAGAGTCAATTTGGGCCCAGGGTGGGGGGGTTGGGGACAGCGGGGACACACAGCATAGGCCATACTCCCCTTTGAGTGAGAGCAGCATGGCGGCTCCATGGGACATCTCAAGGACAAGGGGCTCCATCTGGGGAGTTACAAGGACAGGGGATCAGAGTCTAACCCCAGCAAGAGGGAGTGGGAAGTCCTGGACAGTAGTGCCGTGTCCCTCAGAGCGTGGCTTGGGTCTTCGCGTGGAAGGCAGAAAGTGCCCAGTAGAGACCGTGCATGACGGGACTGGAAGGAGGACAGTTCTCCCTGCAACAGTGGGCATCCTGGCTGGGGCTGGGGCCATCCCTAGCAGCTCGCTTCCTGCAGACCTCAGATCCTGAGCCACTGAGCACCTGCTTTGAGCAGAGTTGACCTGGGAGACAGGGTAACTGAGCTCCCCTGTGTGCTCCCAGCTGAGCCGGCCCAGGAATGGATGGGATGGGGGATGGGATCCTCGTACTAAGAGCTCTGTGTGCTGCTCGCCAGGATGCTGGGAGGCAAGGGAAAAGAAGGATCTTTGCCCACAGTGTTCCCCAAGGTTAACGGTGTCAAGTTCAGGCCCCTGTCTTCTGTCAGATCCCCCAATAGGTCCTTTAGGGCCTGCCATGAGAGGGACCATCAGAACCCGTGTCATGCGAGGCCGTTGGCTTCTTACTCACTTTGGTCCTGAGCCCAGACCATTGGTAACAGGGCCTGGGGCTGACTCAGAGATTTGGTTCAAGGAGAGGAGGTTTGTAAGGCTGGCTGGGCCCAGGGCTGGGGACATGGGGGGAGAATGCATACCCCTGGGCGAGGGCAGGACTCCGGGGTAGGGAGTGCTGGGAAGGGCAGCCCCGGATCAAGGGACCCAGCATTTGCTCAGCCACGGAGACAAACAACTTTCTTTTCTTAGGCTGCTGAGGCCACGAAGAAGCCCCTGAGCATGAGGACCAGCTCAGCGCCTCTGCCTTTGGGCCAGCTGCCTCTGGATGAGCTGCTGTTCATCACTGACCACCAGCACTTCCGAGTTTACACCTCCAGAGACCTCAGTCCAGCCACGTGATGCACGACAGGGAACCTCCCATGTCCCTTCTTGCACTTGGTGGCTCTCCTGTTCAGCACTTTCCCTTGGCATATTTTATGTGCTAGGGGATGGAATATTCGATGCTCGGTTATGGAATTCTTGCACTGAAGTATTTAAATGCTTGACCAAGAAATCTCAATGAAGAAAACGTTTTCCCTCTCGTCCTTTGGTTGTGCAATACCAGATTCTTCTCTGCAGGATCACCATGCCTTGCAGACAATATTGTCAAAAAGATATAGTTTGAGGCTGTAGGACCTCGGGGATTTTTTGTATGTACTGAGAAACAACCTCATTGACTTTTAAAAACAATGACATATTTGTAATTTTTTTCTTTAGTAAATTATGACCACATACATATACCTAAATAAACATACCCATTATAAAAAATTTAATTAATTTGAAATTTGTTTTCTTGATTATTAACTAGTTTTTCAATGATTTTATATACTTGAGAGAGAGGGAGAGAGAGAGAGAGCACAAACAGGGGGAGGGGCAGGGGGTGAGGGAGAAGCAGACTCTCCACTGAGCAGGGAGCCGGTTGAGGGGCTCCATCACAGAAGCCTGGGATCCTGACCTGAGCTGAAGACAGACGCTTAACTGGTTGAGCCACCCAGGTGCCCTGGAATTTTTTTTATTTTTCTAAAAGATTTTTATCTATTTATTTGAGAGAGAGAGAGAGCACGCACTCCTGTGTGAGTTGGTGAGGAGGGGCTGAGCGAGAGGGACAAGCTGGCTCCCCTTTGAGCAAGGAGACTAGCAGGAGGCTTGATCCCAGGACCCTGGGATCATGACCTGAGGTGAAGGCAGACACTTAAACAGCTGAGCCACACAGGCACTCCCAGAATTTGTTTTATATCCCATAAGAACTCATGGAATTTTTCTCTTCCTCCACTGTATGGGGTAAATATATGTGGCGATTCTGCTAGATTTCTTATGGAAATAAAGACTTTAATGATCACTCAAAATCCACTGTCAAGCAGTTATCTGTCAGTCTCAAACATGATCCTGACAGGCCAGACATAAACAAATATTCTGGGAAGGAAGGAATTGAGAATTTTTCTGGATTTCCCATATCTCCTACCTACAACACTGACTTCCCTGTCATCCTTCTTCAGAGCACAGTTGAGTCTTCACAGCAGAAACAGATCTGGTACTAAAAGTTGATTTATTCCCTCATGAATAAAAGATCTGTCTGTATCCAAAATATACAAAGAGCTCCAACAAATAAATAAGAACAAGTCTTATTCTCCTAAGATTTGTGCAAATGCTTAGAGCAAGTCATAGACAGTAAAGATTTTATTTATTTATTTTTGAAAGAGAGAGAGCATGACTGAGCACAAGTCAGGGGAGGGGAAGAGGGTGAGGCAGGGACCCTACTTAGCAGGGAGCCCAATGAGGGTCTCAATCCCAGGACCACAGGACCATGACCTGAGCCAAAGGCAGACACTTAATCAACTGAGCCCCCCCCCAGGAACCCCCCTTTTTTCAAGATGTTATTTATTTATTTTGACAGTTAATAAGCCTATGAAATCATTGAAACACATCCCAAGTAAGCAAGATAACATGAAGAACATTGGGCTTGCCTTATACATGCATCAAACTGACAAAATTTTAAAGGTATCTTTAATTTTAAAGGTATGGCAAGGGGTGGACTGGAAATGGAATAACAGGAGTTCTCCTATGTGTTGGTAGGAGTATAAGTGAAATCAGCATGGATATAAGTAAGATGTCAGAACTAGAGTTCAGAGTAATGATTATAAAGATGCTAGCTGGGCTTGAAAAAAGCAGAGAAGGCACTAGAGAATCCCTTTCTGGTGAAATAAAAGAACTAAAATCTAATCATGTTGAAATAAAAAAGGCTATTAATGAGAAGCAAGAAAGCAATATAGGCTCTAACTCCAAGGATAAATGTGGCAGAAGGGAGAATTAATGACATAGAAGACAAAATGATGGAGAATAAGGAAGCTGAGAAAAAGAGAGATAAACAACTACTGCATCATGAGGGGAGAATTCGAGAGATAAGTTATATCATAAAGCAAAATAATATTAGAATAATTAGGATCCCAGAAGAAGAGGAGAGACAGAGAGAAGCGGAAGGTATAGTGGAAGAAATTATAGTGGAGAACTTCCCTAATGTGGGGAAGGAAGCAGTCATTCAAGTCCAGGAGGCACAGAGAACACCTCTCAAAATCAATAAAAATAGATCAACACCTCAATATATAATACTGAGACTTGCAAATCTCAAAGACAAAGAGAAAATTCTGAAACCTTCTCAGGACAAGACATCCCTAACCTAAAAGGGTAGAAATATTAGACTGGTAGCAGCTCTAGCCACAGGGACCTGGCAGGCCAGAATGGACAGGCATGAAATATTCAGGGTACTAAATGAGAAAAATATACAGCCAGGAATAATTTACCCAGCAAGGCCAACATTAAAAATAGAAGGAGAGATAAAAAACTTCCAGGACAAAGAGAAATTAAGGGGTTTTGTGATCACTAAACCAGCCCTGCAAGAAATATTAAAAGGGATTCTTAATGCAAAGAGAGAGCCCCAAAGTAATATAGACCAGAAGGGAACAGAGATAATATACAGAAACGGTGACTTTACAGGTAATACAATGGCACTAAAATTGTATCTTTCTATAGTTACTCTGAATGTAAATGGGCTAAATGCCCCAATCAAAAGACACAGGGTATCAAAGATCCACTGATATCCTGTCTGCAAGAGACTAATTTTATAACCAAAGACACCTCCAGATTGAAAGTGAGGGGGTGGAGAACAATTTATCATGATAATGGACATCAAAAGAAAGCTGGGGTAGCAATCCTTGTATCAGACAAATTAGATTTTAAACCAAAGATTGTAATAAGAGGTGAGGAAAGGGATGCTTTGGCTCAGTCAATTAAGCATCTACCTTCGGCTTGGGTCATGATCCTGGGGCCCTGAAATCAAGTCCCACATTGGGCTCCTTGCAAGGAGCCTGCTTGTGTGCTCTCTCACTCTCTCTCCCTCTCTCTCTCTCTGACAAATAAGTAAATAAAATCTTTTTAAAAACGAGACAAGGAAGGACACTATATCATACTTAAAGGGTCTGTCCAACAAAATCTATCAATTATAAATATTTATGCTCTAACATGAGAGCAGCCAATTACATAAACCAATTAATAACAAAATTATAGAAACACATTGATAATACAATAATAATAGGGGACTTCAACACCCCACTCACAGCAATGGACAGAAATACAATTATAAGAGCATATTATGAGCAACTATATAAATAAGGCCATCTGGAAGAAATGGATGTATTCCTAGAGATATATAAACTACCAAAACTGAAACAGGAATAAGTAGAAAACCTGAACAGACCAATAATCAGCAAGAAAATTGAAGAAGTAATCAAAAATCTCCCAAAAATCAAGAGTCCAGGGCCAATGGCTTCCCAGGGAAATTCTACCAAATATTTCAATATGAGTTAATACCTATTTTCTCAAACTGTTTCAAAAACTGGAAATGGAAGGAATACTTCCAAACTCATTCTATGAAGTCAGCACTACCTTAATTCCAAACCTGACAAAGATCCTACTAAAAAAGAGACTTAGAGGCCAATATCCCTGATGAACATAGATACAAGAATTTTCAACAAAATACTGGCAAATCAAATCTATTGAAAAAATCATTCACCATGATCGAGAGGGATTTATTCCTGGGCTGCAAGGGCTTTTCAGTATTCACAAATCAATCAACATGATATACCACATTAATAAAAGAAAGGTAAAAAACCATATCATTCTCTCTTTGACAAAGTACATGTGTCTTGATAAAAACCCTCAACAAAGTAGAGATAGAAGGCAACACATACCTCAACATTATAAATGCCATATACAAAAGACCTACAGTTAATATCATCCTCAATGGGGAAAAACTGACAGGCTTTCCTCTATAGTCAGGAACAAGACAGGGATATCTACTCTCACCATTATTTTTCAACATAATATTGGAAGTCCTAGCCACAGTAATCAGACAATAAAAAGAAATAAAAGGCATCCAAATTGACAAGGAAGAAGTCAATTTTTCACTATTCACAGACAACATGATGCTCTATGTAGAAAGCCCAAAAGACTCCACCAAAAAATTGCTAGAACTGATACACGAATTCAGTAAAGTCACAGGATACCAAATCAACATACAGAAATCTGTTGCATTTCTATACACTAATAATAAAGCAGCAGAAAGAGAAATTAATAAACAATCCCGTTTAGAATTGCACCAAAAATAATGAGATACCTAGGAATAATCCTAACCAGAGAGGTAAAAGATTTGCACCCTGAAAACTATTGAACACTTAAGAAAATTGAAGATGATGCAAAGAAATGGAAAGACATTCCATGCTCATGGATTGGAAGAATAAATATTGTTAAAATGTCTATACTACCCAAAGCAATCTACACATTAAATGCAATCGCTATCGAAATACCACCAGCATTTTTCACAGAGCTAAAACAATCCTAAAATTTGTATGGAACAAGAAATGGCCCTGAATAGCCAGAGGAATCTTGAAAAAGAAAAGCAAAGCTGGAGGCATCACAATTTCGGACTTTAAGTTACATTACAAAGCTGTAGTGATCAAAAACAGTATGCTACTAGCACAAAAGCAGATACACAGATCGATGGAACAGAATAGAAAACTCAGAAGTAAACCCCAAACTACATGGTCAACAAATCTTCAACAAAGCAGGAAAGAATATCCAATGGAAAAAAGAGAGTCTCTTCAACCAATGGTGTTGGGAAAACTAGACAGCAACATGCAAAGGAATGAAACTGGACCACTTCTTTACACCATACACAAAAGTAAATTCAAAATGGGTGAAATACCTAAATGTCAGACAGGAATCCATCACAATCCTGGAGGAGAACACAGGCAGCAACCTCTGACATCAGCCATAGCAATTTCTTACTATGCATGTCTCTGGAGACAAGGGAAACAAAAGCAAAATGAACAATTGGGACTACATCAAGATAAAAAGCATCTGCCAGTGAAGGAAATAATCAATAAAACTAAAAGTCAACCTACAGAATGGGAGAAGATATTTGCAAATGACATGTGATAAAGGGCTAGGATCCAGAATCCATAGAGAACTTATAAAATTTAATGGCCAAAAAAACAAATAATCCAGGTAAGAAATGGGCAGAAGACATGAATAGACATTTTTCTAAGGAAAACATTCAGATGGCTAACAGACACATGAAAAGATGCTCGACACCAGTCACCACAGGGAAATACAAATCAAAACTAAAATCAGATATCACCTCCCACCTCTCAGAATGGCTAAAATTGACAACACAGGAAAGGACAGATTTTGGCGAGGACGGGAGAAAAAGGAACCCTCCTACGCTGTCGGTGGGGATGCAAGTCGGTACATCCTCTGCAGAAAAGAGTATGCAGCTTCCTCAAAAAGCTAAAAATAAAAAAAAATTAAAATTAAAAAGCTAAAAATAGAACTACCCTACAATCTGGCAATTGCACAACTAGGTATTTACCCAAAGGATACAAAAATACTGATTTGAAGGGACATGTGCACCTCAATGTTCATAGCAGGACTATTGACAATAGCCAAATTATGGAAAGAGCTCAAATGTCCATCAACAGATGAATGGATAAAGAAGTTGTGGTATGTATATACAATGGAATATTATTCAGCCATTTAAAAAATGAAATCTTGGTGCACCTGGGGGGCGCAGTCAGTTAAGCATCCAATTCTTGGTTTTAGCCCAGGTGGTGATCTCAGTATCCTGACCTCAGGATTGTGAGATCGAGCCCTGCACTTGGCTCCACGCCTGGCACAGAATTTGCCTGAGACTCTCTCTTCCTCTCCTTCCCACTCACACCCTTTCTCTCTCTACAATAAATAAATAAATAAATAAATCTTTTAAAAAAATGAAATCTTGCCAGCGATAGAGCCAGTGTATTATGCAGTCTCTGGTTTGGCCACCCAGCTTTTTTTGATCTCTGTGTTCTAGCACCCAAAGAATCTAATGTTTAAGACTTAAGGAACTATTGGGTTTCTATCAAAACTGGAAGTTGGTCCACGCAAGAGCCCAGAAGCCAGGGCAGGACACAGAAGTCAGAGCAGGACCAGGAGATAGGAAAGGAAGTAGAGGGATTGATGGCAGGGGGGCGCTAATTATGACAAAACCAGAGGCTGACCTCTTTCCTGAGAGGGAAGTAGGATGGGGCAGACCCTCTCACCAAGCAGGACAGGATGATGTGTTCCTTTGAAGCCAGTGTGCTGTTTATTTTTTAAGATTTTATTTATTTGTCAGAGAGAAAGCACAAGCAGGGGAAGCGGCAAAGGGAGAAGCAGACTCCCCACCTAGGAAAGAGCCCGATGCGGGACTCGATCCCAGGACCCTGGGGTCATGACCTGAGCAGAAGGCAGATAGAAGCTTAAACCAATTGAGCCACCCAATGGAAGCACCAGCGGATCCTGGCTGTTTGGCTTCAGTAGACACATATCTCACCTCTGTTACTCAGAGAACAGAAGTATGACAGTGATTCTTCCTGGAGGCTGACTTAAGAGACATGGAAAGTGAGAGAGAAGTGACCGAGCTCCTCGTGGATCGCAAACGGTGACTGTCAGAGCTGATTCCAGCCAAGTGTGGGAGCCCTGGGATGAGATGCAGGAGAGCACAGGCGACTTTGAGACTGGATGGAGGGCTGGTTCTCTGGAAATGAGTGTGTGTGTGTGTGTGTGTGTGTGTGTGTGTGTGCACGCGCGCACGTGTGTGCGTGTAGTGACGGATGTTGTGTGTTAGTGATAGATCCAACATGGCTTCTTGGGAGGATCACGGCCATGGTATGTTCCAGAATCCTTCTTTCCCCTTGTCGCCTCCTGGCATCTCTCCCTCACTGCACATACCTTTGGTCCCCTCACCCTGGATTTCTTGCTGGTCCCAAACCTGAGGGCAGCTATCTGTTTCCAGAGATTATCTTCTTTCTGTTCCTTTTTCTGAGAATCATTGTTCTTTTTCACGTCACCTGATGTCTTGCTGGAAACCCTTCAGTGCCACCTCTGACTGTCGGCTTCTGAGAACTGTTTCCTACTGCCTCCTCACGTGTCACCTCCTCCACTGCCCCCACAGCTGGAGTGACTGGTCGTCCTGTAACCCTTGCTCCCCCCACCAGCTGGGTGCCCCCCTGGCCACAAGGTCCAGCTCCTCTCTGCTTCCAGCCCCAGGAACTGTCGCGGCAGCTGTCGCAAAACCCAGGGCTATAAACCGACCACACGGTAGGATTTCACTTTCTGTTCTGCAGACAAGGGGCAGGGACCCGGCCCCTGAGGCTCACCGGCCAGGACGTGCAACTACCTCTCCTGCTTCCTGCTGACGCCTCAGCCCGCCCTCTCGGGTGACTGAAGCTGCCCGTGTGCGAAGACCTGCCACTGGTTGTCCCAAATCCGGTGAGAGGGTGTGACAGTGTCTCGAGAGGGTTGGCGGCTGGGGTGTGGCCAGCGGTGGGGCTCGTGGGGCTCGGCGTGGCACCTGCAGGGATCCTCTGCGCTGGGAAGTTCAAGGCAGAAAGCGGTCGGGTCACTGGCTTGTGCGGAGGCCCCTGGGAGCAGAGCAGAGGCGCCCGCTGTCTGGGGTCCCAGCACTGCAGGATGGACCTCCATGCCCCGGGTCCCAGGGCTCCCTCTGCCCGAGGAGGGCACCGGGGCTGGGCGTCCACAGATTTCCTGCCGGCCCCCCGCCGTCCCCTGTGCCTGTTTTATTCTCCGCGGTGCCTATCCCGCCCGTCCCCACCTGGCTCCTCACCCAGCCCCGCCCACGCTGCCCAGGCAGAAAAGAGCCAGCACAGCGCCGGCCAGGCCTCTGGCTAGAAGGTTCCCGAATGCCGCATGGCTTCACGGGACCTCCGCTGCGATGCACCCCTGGATGCCGGGACTGGCGCAGCCCAGGGGGGGGATGGGCGGCTGCAGAAGCAGGGCGTGGCTGAACTTGGTTCCAGCAGCCATGGCACAGGACAGGGCGCCTTTGGGCGGGGAGGGGGGAGGGGCGGAATGTCTGCAAGCCCTCCTCCCCATGGTCCTATGTCGAGGGACAGGCCTCAACCATTTTCATCTGCCTCCTTCTCCTGCCCCTCCCCCCTCTGCCTCCAGCCCACCCCCTTGTCCCACAACCCTCATCTCCACTAGTGCTTTCAGACTTTCCTTTCCTTTTTTTTTGAAGGTTTTTTTTTAAGATCTTATTTATTTATTTGACACAGAGCGAGAGAGAGATTACAAGTAGGCTGAGAGGCAGGCAGAGAGAGAGAGGAGGAAGCAGGCTCCCCGCTGAGCAGCGAGCCCAGATGTGATGCGGGGCTCGATCCCAGGACTATCACTATTATTGGATTATTATGTATTAGTTCCTTTATGTTTGTTATTAACCGTTTTCTGTATTTGGGTGCTCCCATGTTGGCTGCATAAATATTTACAATTGTTATATCTTCTTGTTGGATTGTCCCCTTTATTTTTATATAGTGTCCTTCTTTGTCTCTTGTTACAGTCTTTATTTTAAGTCTACTTTGGTGGTGCACTTGGGTGGCTCAGTTGGTTAAGCATCTGCCTTCAGCTGGGGTCATGATCCTGGGATCAAGCCCCATTATCAGGCTCCCTGCTCAAAGGGGAGTCTGCCTCTCCTTCTGCCTCCCTCTCTCTCTCTCTCTCTCTCTCTCAAATAAATAAATAAAATCGTAAATAAATAAATAAAATCGTAAATAAATAAATAAATAAAATTTTTTAAAAGTCGACTTTGGGGGTGCCTGGCTGGTTCAGTCTGTAAAGCATGGGACTCTTGATCTCAGGATTGCAGATTCAAGTCCCATATTGGGTATAGAGATTACTTAAAAAGAAAATCTTTTAAAAAATAAAAACCAAATAAAAGTCCACTTTGTCCAATGTAACTGTTGCTACTCTGGCTTTCTTTTGACAATCATTTGCATGATAGATGTTTTTCTTTCCCCTCATTTTCAATCTGAAGGTGTCTTTAGGTCTAAAATGAGTCTCTTATAGACATCATATAGAGGGGTCTTCCTTTTTATCCATTCCATCACCATTTGTCTTTTGATTGGAATGTTTAGTCCATTTACAGAGTAATTATTGTTAGATATGCATTTAATGTCATTTTATTATTTGTTTTGTTGTTGTTGCTGAAGATTTTCTCTGATCCTTTCTCTTTCATTTTTTTCTGATTTTCTTTAGTGATATATTTGGATCTCTTTCTCTTTTTTCTTTGCATATGTGTTAGTGGGTTTTGGATATATGAGTACCATTAGGATTCTACATAACCTTTTCTGCATAGAGCAGTCTAGATTAAATTGATGGTCATTTAGTGGCACCTGGATGGCTCAGTCGGTTGAGCACCCAATTCTTGATTTTGGCTTAGGTTATGGTCTCGGGGTAGTGAGATCAAGCCCCACACTGGGCTCTACACTCAGTGAGGAGTTTGCTTGAGATTCTCTCTGCCTCTCCTTCTGCCCGTCCTCCTGCTCGTGCGTGTTCTCTATAAATAAATAAACTCTTATTTTAAGATTTTATTTATTTATTTGACAGAGAGATACAGTGAAAGAGGGAACACCAGCAGGGGGAGTGGGAGAGGGAGAAGCAGGCTCTCCCGCAGAGTAGGGAGCCCCATGCGGGGCTTGATCCCCTGTGTGGGACCATGACCTGAGCTGAAGGCAGATGCTTAACGACTGAGCCACCCAGGCACCCCTAAATAAACTCTTTCTTAAAAATTAAAAAAAAATGAAGTGATGAATTCATTCTTTACTCTTCTCCTCTCCACATTTTCCTACCTTTATCCTGTTGCTTTGGTCTCTCCTCTCTACTCAACCAGTCCCCTTTACCATTTCTTGCAGGTCTGGTTTGGTGGTCATGAACTCCTTTAGTTTTTGTTTACCTGGGAAACCCTTCATCTCTCCTTCTGTTCTGAATGACAGCCTTGCTGGATAGAGTATTCTTGACTACAGATTCTTCCCATTCATCACTTTAAATATATCATGCCTTTCCCTTCTGGCTTGTAAAATTTCCATTGAAAAATCTCTTCCTAGCCTTATGGGTTTTCTCTCATCTTCTTTTGTCTTGATGCTTTAAAATTGTTTTCTTTATCTCTATGTTTTGCCAATTTAATTACAATATGTCTTCGTGTGGGTCTGCTTTTGTGAATTTTGATGGAGGTTCCCTGTGCCTCCTGGACCTGG
This sequence comes from Ailurus styani, assembly GCA_002007465.1. Classification (NCBI taxonomy): domain Eukaryota; kingdom Metazoa; phylum Chordata; class Mammalia; order Carnivora; family Ailuridae; genus Ailurus; species Ailurus styani. The sequence continues at coordinate 353,320 of LNAC01001087.1, forward strand.
AGCTCTGTTTCCTTCCCCAGGTTAGGGAAGTTTTTAGCTATTATTTCTTCAAAGAAACTGTCTGTCCCCTTTCTCTTCTTCTTCTAGGACTCTCCTAATAAGAATGCTATCATGTTTGATGGAGTCACTTGTTTCCTAAGTCTATGCTCATTTTGCATAATTTTTTCTCTCTTTTGTTCACTTTGGTTACTTCTTTTTTTTTTTAAGATTTTATTTATTTATTTGACAGAGAGAAATTACAAGTAGGCAGAGAGAGAGGAGGAAGCAGGCTCCCTGCTGAGCAGAGAGCCCGATGTGGGCCTCGATCCCAGGACCCTGAGATCATGACCTGAGCTGAAGACAGAGGCTTTAACCCACTGAGCCACCCAGGTGCCCACTTTGGTTACTTTCCATTCCTGTGTCTTCTAGGTCACTAATTCATTCCTCTCCTCTTTCATCCTGCTGTTTATTCCATCAAGTGTGTTTCTCACTTCTTTTATTGTGCCCTTTATTTCTGCCATGTGATTCCCTATCTCTCTGTTCAGGGTCTCACTCATGACTTCCACTCTTCTCAACTCCAGTCAGTAACCTTATGATCATTGCTTTAAATTCTCTATCAGGCTTGTTACTTGTATTTCTTTTGCTTGGATCTCTGGCTGTGTCCTCATCCTGCTCTTTCATTTGGGATAAGTTTGTGTCCTCATTTTGTCTGCCTCTCTGTGTCTGTTTGTGTGTGTTAAGAAAGCCAGCTGTGTCTTTTGCTCTTGAAAGTAGTGACTTTACGGAGAAGAGTTGCTGGAGAGCCCTGCGACGCAGTAGTATCCCCTGTTCATCAGAACCTAGCACATTAGGAGAGTATCCTATGTGTGTTGCTTAAGACTCGCTCTTGTTTCTGGGTCACTTGACCATTCGGTGCAGTTACCTACTCGGACTCTCTGCCTGCTGTGGCTTGTGCTTGCTCTCCGTGGTGTTAGTGGAACCCAGACAGACCGGTTCTGATGCAGCACATACACCAGAGAACTTGGGAGTGGGGTGGTGATGTTAGCAAAAGTTGCTTTGGGCCACTCATCTTATGCCAGATCCCCTGGGAGACTGCAGCAGCTGGGGGCGGTGAGCCGGGGCGGCTGAGAGCTGAGACTAGATGTGTTGTGTGTGCGGCTGTGCCCGGGCCCAGTGCTTGGAGATGGCTGTACGTGGCTGGGCCTGGGGCTTGACGGCAGGTGGGCACATGCTGCTGAGTGTGGCGGCAAGGGAACAGTGACTCAGCACAGAGTGGAGGTGCTAACTCATGGCTGAGCGCCGGCGCACCTGGCCACACGGCGAGGAGTGTGTGTACACCCACTGCTTTAACAACGTTTGGCCTGAGCCCAGGGCCAAGGCTAGCGTGCTTGGAGTGGGCGAGCCATCAGAAATCATGGGTGTGGCACACAACCAGCAGGTTAGGTAGCAAGTGTCTGCGGACCCCCAACACCTGCAGATGGCCTCGTGTTTATGCTGGGGGACAGAGGAGGGAAATGGCCCTGCAAGCGCCCTCATTTTTTAAGAAGTCCCCCAACACACTCCAAAATCAGTATGAGCAGATCTGTCTCCCCTTTGTGCCCCGTCATTGTGTAAGCTGCCATTTTCTTATTGCCTCTCTGCACAAGCTCCTGTCTTTTAAACGGTGTCAAACTACCTATCACTTGCACTTACTTGCTCCTCACTCACCCCATGCTGAGTCAGCTGATTTCTTTTTTTAAGATTTTATTTATTTATTTGAGAGAGAGAGAGAGAGAGAGAGAAGGAGGAGGAACAGAGGGAGAGGGACAAGCAGGCTCTGCGGAGCACAGAGCCAGATGCAGGGCTGGATCCCAGGTCGCTGAGATCATGACCTCAGGCAAAATCAAGAGTCAGATGCTTAACCAGCTGAACCACCCAGGCATCCCAAGTCAACTGAATTTTAAACCTCCAGGCTTCAAGTCTTACTGGTTATACCAGCTTACAGAATGGTTCACTTGGTTTTCAGAACCAAATATTAGAGGGATTAATCTTCCCATTGAGAGAGGAAGAGTCTGAGATGGCAGAGGATTAGGAGGCTTTAGTTTTGTCTGGTCCCTGGAATTCTGCTAGATAGCTGTCATACTATTCTGAACACTTAGGAACTCAACCAGAGATCTAAGAAAAGAACTGCTACAATTCTACAAATAGAAAAGCAAACACTTTCTGCAAGGCAAGAGGTGTGGAGAAATGAATCCCAGGAGATATATGGAAAGATAAACAAAAGGGATGGGAGCCTCCATAAGACGGCTACCAGAAAGTGAGAAAGCAGCAGAGAACACTTGGAACTTCTAGAAGTCTGCTCTAGTGAGGGACTTCCCTGCCTGAAAGGTGCTCAGTTTGCAAAGTGGGGCGGAATTCTAGATGGGACAGTGTGGTCTCAGGATCCCCGGGGTCACAGAAAGAATGGGGGTACCTGAGTGTGGCACAGCTCCCAAGCAGCAGGGCGGGAAAGCCAACGGAGAAGTGGCCCCTCAGACACCTGTTGCCATATACCTGGAACCTCGGACCATGGCACAGTCAGGCGACTGCTGTCCGAGCAGGGACCTAACAGGTGCAGAACCATGTGAGACCCCCTCTTCCTCCCCTGAAGAGTGGGGCAGGAACACACTGCATGGGTATGCAGGGTTCAGGGACTGAAAATGGGGTTGTGCGCCTCAGATGGAAACACTAGGTCACAGACTGGGTGAGCACGGAGGAACCCGGACAGAGAGCAGGAAGACGGGAGTGCTGGATGGCTTTTCCCTGAGGGCGCATGGAGGACCGGAGACTCTCAGTTTGGGAGCTGCACAGTGGGACCGACCAGCACTGACTTGACACAGGAGACTAGAAGTCCACAACACACCCAGACAGCTTTGTCACAAACTCTTACACCTCTTATCTCTTCTTCTGAGGGTTCATTAATCTTTCCTAAAAATCCAGCTACTCTCTCCTAAAAGGCCCACATCCCCGCTCCCCTTTTCCCTATCAATATGCCACTTCATCCTGACTTTTAAGCCCCCTCCAGGAGTGACTAATTTTTCCTGCATACATGAGGCACATATTTTAACAAATATATATTTTTAATATAACTTTTATACTTTTAATAAATAAATAAAAATACAGGTATATAAAAATAAGCCACTTTGTTGAGGGCAGAGGGAGAGAATTTTAAGCAGGCCTCCCATGTCCCTGAGATCATGACCTGAGCCTAAATTAAGAGTTGGAAGCTCAACTGACTGATTCACCCAGGTGTGTCACCTTGATTCTTAATCAAGGATGTAATCTCCAACAGCCAGGGAGCCACCTTCTCTCCACCACCCTTCCATCTTCACAGTATCTGGTGTTCTCCTAATGACTGTTATGCAATTACATTCAGCAAGAGCTGATGGCTAAAATTACTCAATTCATAGACCTAAGACAGATGGCGGAGGTGTGGATGGGAATGTTGAAAAAGCAAATGGAAAATGAAAATCCTTATCTAGGCCTGAGTCCTAAAAAGATGTTGTTCCGAGATCCAAGTGTTTTCAGTTTAATGAAAACACTTTGTTCTTTCCAAATTCACTGCTCCTCCATCATGAATAGCTGCTAGCCATTTTCTGAGACACACAAGCAAGCGATAAGGGATGGGCCTATCAGCAGGGAGCTCATGAATCAAAATAGGAGACAGACACATAGCCTATTAGGACACAATGGGACACTTTCAGGGCTCAGAGATTTCAAAGCTCAGAAAGTGGGTGATGCATTCTGTCTAGAAGAGGTGGAAAGTCTTCATAGGAGGTGAGTTTTGAGTGAGCCTTCAAGGAACTTGACCAGGTAGTGCATATGGAGAAAGGGAATTCTAGGCAGGGGATGAGCATGAACAAAAGGCCAGAGGCATAGCTGTGCGCTTAGATTTCAGGAACTCCAGGTGACCTACCCATCAGTTATTGGGGTGGGGGATCTGCCTACAGTGGGGGTATTGGATGGTGGGGCCTCGGGGAGGTGACTAGGCCAGGAGGGCAGGCCATGAATGGGCCCTGAGTTCCCTTGATCCTTCTACAATGTGAGGGCACAGTGAGAAGACAGCTACCTACAACCAAATAGCAGACCCTCACCAGACACCTGCCAGAGCCTTGATCTTGGACTTCCCAGACTCCAGCACTGTGGGAAAAAACTTTCAGTTGTTTACAAGTCACCCAGTCTGTGGTATTTCATCACAGAAGTACCATGGGACTCAGATAGGGAAGAAGGGAGTTAGAATCCTAGTGTCTGTGATACCAGGGACCATGCTTCTAGAAGGCAGGACTGGTGCGGACGAGAAAGGCGTGCTGTCCCAAGATGCTCCCCCAGTGTACATACTGCTATCCGCACAGTGGATCTTACAAATGTTTGCAGAAAGCATCAACTATGTTGGGAGAGCAGTGTCAACGCAGGGAAGCTCCTGTCTAAGCTTTAGCAGTTAATAACCTGGCCGAAAAAAATGCAGCATGAAGCACAAGATACACAAATATCTTTTTGGCGCCTGGGTGGCTCAGTGGGTTAAAGCCTCTGCCTTCTGCTCAGGTCATGATCTCAGGGTCCT
>LNAC01001087.1:372462-383959 GCA_002007465.1 Ailurus styani
TGAGAATAGAAATCGCATCCAATGTTATTCATTTGTCAAATCTTGAAAAAGTTTCACATCTGCAGGGTAATTCTTATGCTTTGTTTCAGCTGGCAGAGGAATCCATAAAAAGGTAGAAAGCACTGACTCGAATCTGAAAGGTGTAGGGAGGTAAAACTCTCAATAAGCCAAAGTTAAGTAAATTTCTCAGTCTCCGAGGAAGACGATCCTGAGCTTCCTGCTTCTCAAGAGCACCACGACGACCAGGAAGTGGATGCTGTCTCCATCACGGCAGCTGAATAGCTCCTCACAGCCCTTTGCCCGCAGGCGCACAGGCTCTCATGTGTACCAGGGACCCACCTGAAGGTCCAGCCCAATCTTTTGATGTAATATGATAGGATATTGATTTACAACACCAGCTAAGAAGTAGCTTTGCAAAACCAAAATCGATTCGAAAACTAATCAAGTCTGGATTTGTAGAAAATAGTGTCAGCAGAACAATAGAAACAGGCACAGGGATGCAATCAACCAAGTCCAAGATATGAAAATTTTATAGGACGGTCTTGTTTCTTCAACACCTTAAGGACAAGGAGAAAATAAGAAGGCAGAGCATAAAAATGAAACCAGACTGTCCAGGTCTGGACTGAGTCATGAGCGTGGAGTTGGAGCAAAGAGAGTGAGCACCGCTGAGGGAAACAGGTGGGGGCCTGATAGGGAGAAGAGATCCTTTTAAGCCCCCCAGTCTCCGTGACACCACAAGGAAGCCTCTGAAGGGCTGGGCTGAGAGAGGGAGGAGCCTCCCTTCTCCATCGCTCCATCCCCACCTCCTGATCCTCAACCCGATCCCCCGTCTAACTGTCTGAGGTCTAGGACAACGGCAAATTCTCCAGACCACTGAATGTGTCCACTGCTGCTGGGTGCATTCATCTGACATGCATTTTGGGGGGCAGCTACTATGAGCAGAGCATGGGGCTGGGTAGAGGGCAAGTTAAAGAGTACAAGATGGTTTCTGTCCTCCAGGGCCTTCCAGTCTTGCCGGATCCACAGGATGCTTAGCAGAGAGGGAACAGGCAAAACCTTCTGGGTGTGTGGTCAGTGAATGCGGGGCATGGCCTGGTCCAAGGCCTTCTGTGAAGAAGATAGGACTTAGCAACTGGAGGGCTGAAGAGCGGGAGGATTCGAAGGAGGAGGCCTAAATCAAGGCTCTGCTTTCCAGAATGTCCAGAGAGTGAGGGGAGCAGTGTGAGGAAGGATTGGCACTCTGGGGCGATAAGAGTCAAAAGTAGAGAGTAGGCTGGGCTCTCCAGGACCTGAGTGGGAACAGCTTCCCTGGTCACCGCCCTGGGAATCCACAAGCCCCACTAAAACACATGTGGAAGACAGACAGACTGACAGACACGCCTGAACAAAGAAAGAGACATCTGGTTCACAGATGCATCTGGTTCACAAGATTTAGAAAAGGATGAAAAGGACCTGTCTGTCTTCCTTCACCAACACAGAAACTTTCCCAGCAGGACCGACAGGACCCAGTACAGCAGGACAATGGTGAATTCAGTGAGAGCAAAGAGACTGCCTTCCCAGAAGCAACCCACAGCCATGCTTGCAAGCCGAGGCAATAGCAAGGTTGTTCCTATCCAGGGACGCCTGGGTGGCTCAGAGGGTTAAACATCTAACTGTTGGTTTCAGTTCAGGTCTTGATGTCAGCGTTGTGACCTCCAGCCCTTTGCTAGGGACCTACTTGAAAGAAGGAAGGAAGGAAGGAAGGAAGGAAGGAAGGAAGGAAGGAAGGAAGGAAGAGAGAAAGAGAGAGTGGGAGGGAGGGGGAGACAGAGAGAGAAGGAAAGAAGGAAGGAAGGAAGGAATCATCTAGGGGTCAGAGGGAAGCATTGTGTGACACCAACCTGAAGCCATCTCCCTCCTCCTGACCTCTGAGGTCTTGCTCCTCGTTGGGAGATGGGACCCCCAGCNACCCCCAGTACCAGCAGAAGCAGGAGGGAAAGAGGGGATTCTGGGCTCGGGACTCACCCCAGTCAGGTATTGGAGTAGCATAGCTTGTGTGGACTTCAAGGTCACTCCGGGGACTGGGAATTCAACAGTTCCCGGTGGNGTGTCAAAGGCCCTCCCCCCAGAGCAGTCACATGCAGGCTGTTGAAATGCTTCTGGGCAGTTTGGGACTCCAGGGTTGTCTGTTGGCCTACAGGATGCAAGGGCCCTGAGCCTTTCTCTGCAGGGTTCTCCACTGCCAAGGAAGCAAATGCAGATGGAAAAGTCAGGCAGGAACACAAAGAGAGTTCATCCTTGCTCACCCATTCTTTTCTTTTACTTTCACACTCCAGGGGCAACCTCTTTCCCCAATTTGGCATTTAACTGACCAAACTTGGTTTTCCGTTTTAGTAATTGCATGGGGGGCTATCCTGCTCTTCAGTGCTTTGGTTCACTCACCAGGGAATCATGGATCTCCTTCCCTGTCCCACACACGTCTTCTTCTTTTTTTAACAGTTGCATAGAATTTCCTGTGGTCGGCACTCAACACTTGGAAAATACTTTCTTAAGGGGACTGATTCCCTTTCTACCTCACTTCATCAATCTAGCTCATCGGAGAAAACCCTGGTACATAATGAATCCATTCTATGTAATGAGTAACTGCTCACCTATGCATCTAAATCAGGTTCTGGCTCTGTGTCCTCTGTGGGAAATAGTCACTGAGGTCGTTCCTGTGACCTGTGGTTCAGATGAGGAACTGCACTTGGCACAGGGCCTGGGGCCACACTGAATGAAGAGATCAGCAAGGGCTGCCACTTTTCCCTGCCTACCCAGTTCCCCATCCTCAGCCCTGCCACACTTCCTAGTAGATATTTATTAAATACATGTCTATTCAGTAAATGTCCCTTTTCTGGTATTAATGAAAAGGGTATCAGTCCAAGATCATCAATAGATGCTAAAATCATGGGCTGAAAGATTTTTGGGGAACAGGATATTCACATAGGGAATAAATCTCAACCCACATTAAAAAAAAAGACATTCATTTATTTTAGAGAAAGAGAGCATGTGAGTAGGGGGAGGAGTCAAAGGAGAGGGAGAGAAGCAGACTCCCCAGTGAGCACAGAGCCTGACTCAGGGGGCTCCATCCCACAACCCTGAGATAAGGGCCTGAGCCAAAACCAGCAGTCAGACACTTAACAGACAGAGCAACCCAGGTGCCCCGCCACCCACATGTTTAACATGCAAATGTCATACAAATTAACTCACCTTTTATCACCATCGTCATTGTCATCATCATCGTGTGTTAGTCTTTGTATCTGTTGACATTCCGGAGACTGGCTTGGGACTAAGTCACCTAGCTTCCTTTTACCCTGGCTGGACAAAACTTCCACTTCCTTTTTTTTTTTAAGATTTTATTTATTTGACAGAGAGAGATCACAAGTAGGCAGAGAGGCAGGCAGAGAGAGAGAGAGAGAAGAGGAAGCAGGCTCCCTGCTAAGCAGAAAGCCCAATGCGGGGCTCCATCCAAGGACCCTGAGAACATGACCTGAACCAAAGGCATTGGCTTTAACCCACTGAGCCACCCAGGCACCCCAAACTTCCACCTACTTATGCGTGTGGCTGTGAGGTTGCCATTGTCTGTATTTTAAGCTCTCAGTCCAATGTTGGCCTTGACCAAGACTGCCTCAATGTTCCGGTTCCCAGCTGCACTAAACTTAAAACTTAAAATAATCTCCTTCCTGGTTCCAAGCTCCCGATCTCCGTTTTCTTAGAACATTTTATTTATTTTTATTTTTTCTCTTTACCTTTTAAGTAGGCTGCATCCTCAGCATGGAGTCCAACACAGGACTTGAACTCATGATCCTGATGTCAAGACCTGAGCTGCAGTCATGAGTCAGATGCTTACCTTAATGGACTGAACCACCCAGGAGCCCCTAGAACACTTTTTTTAAAAAACTCAAAATTGTAAATTCTTTCTCCTCTTACCAGCTTTATAGGCCATGAATATCTTTCTCAAGGTCCTGGGAGCAATCTCTCTCAAATGTGAACATCAAAGGAGATAGGGTCCTCACCTCCCAGTCTCTGCAGGAGGGAGGGAGCCTATGTTTGACAAGAAGACCATCAGCTGGGAGGCTTACACATTTTCTTTCTTTGTTGTTTTGTTTGGAAGAAGTAGCATGATTTTATTGAAATGTTTTAGTGCAGCGTTGGATGATCTTAAAATCCTCTGTTCAACCCAATACAAGCACTGCAAAAGGTGGATTCCCGAATCTAGTGGGCATCTAAACAGAGGCAAGTTCTACAGGAGTGTCTGCAAGTTGATTAATACACATTCCGTTGGAGGACTAGCAGCTTTGCTGTATGTGTATTTCTGTGGCTTCGCTTTCCAGCTGGATGCACGTGAGTCCAGCCCCATTCAGCAGAGTTGGACAGAACTGATACATTTGGTGGTTTTGCTCAATGTTTGCACACAAGCTGTAAGGGCTACGCAAGTTTTGGGATCGGGCCGCCCCTGAGGCCACCCTCATCTTTCTTGTACTGAAGCCATCAAATCATTGAGGTCTACATTATCACCGAGTAGGGCCAAGTCTAGTAGAATTAGGTAATATATCAGAACTACTTGAAGACAAAAAGTGGGGCTAAAAGAGAGAAACAATCAGTTGTAAATTCAATAATGATAATGCAAATTTTTATCTGAAGATTATTTTGAAACTAGCTCTCTTAGACTCAATCTCAAGAGAAAATAATCCTATGTTTAATTCAACTTTTCTCAGTCATGTCAACGTGTCTATGCTTGTATGCCGAGGCCTTCAACCTGTGAGTGTTTGTAACTACATTTTCATTGGTCTATGCATAGAAATTCTAAGAAATAGATAACCCTCATTTATCAAAACTAGAAACTACATACATCTAAGTAGGCTCTTTACATTATCAAATCAACTCTTCCTAGATAGAGTCAATCTATATTACATAGCTGACTCTACTAGGCTAAAATACCATTGTTTGTCTCAGAAACCATTTTAAGGAACAGGAAAACTCTAGTCTCTGCAATGACCAAAATGAACATTTTCTCTCAGTTCTAGAGAATGGAAGTCCATGATCAAGATGTGGGCAGGTTGGTTCTCCTGAGATGTCTCTTCTTGGCTCCCACATGACTGCCTTCTTGCTGTGTCCTCACACGGCCTTTCCTCTGTGTGCACCCACTTCTGTTGTCCCTTACCCTTCTTAGAAGGCACCAGTCCAACTGGATCGGTACCCCACCCTTATGACCTCATTCATCCTTACTTATCCCCTTAAAGGCCCTGTCTCCAAATACAGTTACCCTGAGGGTTAGGGCTTCAACCTATGATTCTTGGGGGAGACACAGTGGAGTCCATAACAGAGTCTAACTTTGACGAGAGCCACTTAACAAACACAGGTGGTCTAATGACAGAGAACAACATTTATAAGCTCAGGAAATAACTCCATGTGTTCAACACATCCTGTTGCTCAACCTCCAAGACTTTCCTACTAGCTTCCCCACCTCTTAAACACCCCCCGCCCCTTGTTTCAGTGGAGTGGAGCTCAGGGGGAGTTCTGGCCTCCCTCCTCTATTACAATAGCCTTCAATAAAGTCTTCCTGGCCTGTTCAGTGTTGTCTCATGCACTTTTTGCTTTGACAATTAGTATGTAGAGATGTTGATGGGCTCTCTTTCCTATTAATATCTATGATCAGTTTCTGCATTTCAAACTATCCTTCTAAATGTTGTGCTTTTGTTATGGGTGTCTGTGCTTTTATTTAGCAGAAATTACCTTGTTCCTTCAGAGCTCTAAGGGGATTATATTGTGTTGGTGTCAGAGTAATTTTAGGAGTGTGCTTTGTGTGTATCCCCCCAACATTTATAAGATAATTTGTAAACATACAGAGAAACTGATAGAATTTTATAGTGAACAGCAGTATACTGATCACCTAAGATGCTACAGTTAACATTGCCCTCTACATGTTTTATCACAGATTATCCACCTGGTCATTCTTCTTTTCTTCCATCAACGTATCCTATTTTTGATGCATCTCAAAGTGGAAGACATTATGAAGTTTGTCTCAAATGCTTCAGCATGCATGTCCATAACTAAAGTTCTTGTCTGCCTTTCAATGTGACTGAAAGGAATCAGGGAACCTTACGATAACCAGCTTGTCATAAATCATTAATATCAACAAGTAACTACAACATATTCATCCTAATGTTAGTTAATGCTAGTATGTTGCTTTCAAAGTTTACTGCGATCGTTCTAATTCGATCTTCACAGTGTTTCTGTGTAGACAGAATCCCTTCTTGTTAGCTTCTGAAATTATGGGAGGGAAGCTGTGTGGAGCAAGGCCAGTCTTCTGTGCCCCACAGAGAAGGGAAAGGGGAAGCCGGTGGAGGACAGCACATTGACATATTTGCACTGTACACCCAGGCCTTCCAGTGCGGCCTACTTGCTGGTTCCCACCCTGGTGTTCATCTTTGCACTGACTCCTGCTCATCCCTTTGTCTAGATTATTTTTTCTATCTGAACAAGTGGTAAAATTCCTGTAGGGCTCAGACAGTGACATCTGAGTTTTTCCAACCATTTCTGATGGAATTAATTTCCTCTCTTCTATGTTCTAAGAGTTCTAGAACTGCTGTAAGAACGCCATGAAGTGTTCTAGGTGGGTGCACAGCTAGCTGGCTCTCACCCTGGGTTCGTTAGTTCTTAGTTCTCTTCCTCGGAGAAAAGGGAACATTCTTGTTGCCTTGACTCTCTAGGAGAAGATCTTATACATCCTAGATGTTCAGTGAATGTTTAAGGAATTGATGTATTGAATCACTTTGGACGGAGCAGGTGCAGAGGATAACCTCTCCTTGTGTTAGGGAGTTGACAAAAGCATTCACTCTTTGTCTCTCAGGCCTACAATCCATGACCCTAACCACATCTCTGTTCTCCTGAGACGCCCCTTTGCAAAGCTGCCCACACAGTTTGTTCCACTTCCAACTACAAAAATCTGTGAATTGTGACATAGAAATGCACTGAAACTGTGAATTGTGGTGTTCTCTAACTCCGAAAGTGGGGAAGGTCTGAAGTGTGCAGAGACTGGGGAGAGCCTAGGCCCAAGTGGAGATTCCCTAGGCCCTTCAACAAACACAGGTTTCTCTCCTGAAGACCCAAGGATGATGTGAAGACCAGACAGTTCAGCTCAGCTCAGTAGTAATCAAAACAATGGGCAGACATTTTTTCACATTCTCTTTCTCTCCTGAACCACAGGGAGCTAGTAGCTGTCTCTTAGCTGGGACCCGGGTCTTTGCCAGCTATCCCCTACTGAAGGCACTCTCTGTTGATCCCCTATATTATCCCACTGGTTCAAGATACATGGAAAAATTATTTCCTTGTATTAATTATATTATATTAGTTATATTTTTTAATCTGTTGTTAACATATTTCCCCAAAAGTTAGTGGCTTAGAACACCAATAACCATTTATTATCTTCCATAGTTTCTGTGGGTCAAGAATTGGAGCAGGGAATGTGGGTCAAGGAGCAGGAGCGCTGGAAGTTCCCCATGAGGCTGAGTGAAGTGTTGACTGAGGTTGCCCTCATCAGAGGGTTTGACTGGGCTACAGGTGGGGATATAGAGCATCCACATTCGACTGGTGCTTCTAAGCTGGCTCCCTCCTATGGCTGTTGGCAGGAGGCCTCAGCTTCTCATCACAAGGAATTCTCCGTAGGCTACTTCAGTAAAATGACAGTTGGGGGGCGCTTGGGGGGCCAGTTAAGCTTCTGCCATAGGCTCAGGCCAAGACCCCAGGAGCCCTGTGTGGGGCTCCCTGCTCAGCATGGAATCTGCTTCTCCTTTCTCTCTGCCCCTCTCCCTGCTGGTGCTCTCTCACTCTCTCTCTCTTGCTCTTTCTCAAATAAATAAAATCCTTAAAAAATTAAAGTCATGACACTTGGCTTTCCCCAGAGTGCGAGAACCAAGAGATAAAGGCAGAAACACCAATGTCTTTTGGGATGTGGGCTTGAAAGTCATGTTTTAGTATTTCCATTACATCCTAAGAGTTGCACCCATCATCCCTATTCAGTGTGGTCAGAGATTGATTATACACAAGGGCATGAATACCAGGAGGCCAGAATCACCGAAGCCATTTTGTAGGTAGGCTGCCACCATTCCTTTACCTGGGTCATCCTTGTCTTCACAGGACTGGCCCAGTGGACAGAGGGGGACAGTACACAACAGGAGTGGGAGTCAGAATCCAGATGGAATGCCTCAAACAGGAGTCATTTGGATGGTATTGGGATTGAGGAAAACATAAGGAAATATTTTTTCCATGTACCCTGAACCAGTAGGATAAGAGAGATTAACAGAGAGTGCCTTTAATATTCACGCTAAGATTTGGCAATTGTCAGGGGCACAGCTAAGAGGCAGCTCCCTGTGGTCCAGGAGAGAAAGAAAGTGAAACAAAGACTGCCCATTGTTTGCTTGTTTTTTTTAAGATTTTTTTTATTTATTTGAGAGAGAGCACAAGTGGGGTGAAGGGCAGAGGGAGAAGCAGACTCCCTGCTGATCAGAGAGCCCAATGTGGGACTCGATCCTGGGACTCCAAGATCATGAACTGAGCTGAAGGCAGATGCTTAACCACTGAGCCACCCAGGAACCCGTCTGCCCATTGTTTTGATTATTACTGAGTTGAGCTGAACTCTCTGGTCTTCACATCATCTTTGGGTCTTAAGGAGAGAAACCTGCATTTGTTGAAGGGCCTAGGGAAACTCCACTTAGGGCTAGGCTCTCCCAGTCTCTGCCTCAGGCCTTCCCCCACTTTCAGAGTTAGAGAATGCCACAATTCACAGTTTCAGTGCAATTCAATATCGCAAGCCTCTCCTCGTGGCAATCAGTGTATTTGGCCCTATATTTTTTTTCCAAAACAAAACAAATGCCTTAAAATGAATTTTGTTTGTTTTAATAGGATGTACTCGGTGCTCAAAAACCTAAAGGAGCTAATATTTCTACTGAAGGAGACAGACAGTACCAATTGTTAAACCACACTGGTTAGAGACTTTAAAACACAAAAGAAGCCATGCTTGATTCTCTCCAGGAGGGGAGCGAAGACTATAAGGGAGATAAATCCTGGAGGAATATAATATTTAGCCAGGTGGGAAAATGGGTAAAGTGATTTCTGGGAGAAAGAATGAAGACAAACTAAAGAGCTTATGGGCATCAATGAGACAAATCTTGAGTGAGATCAGGATGACTGGACCATGAGTCATTGTGAAAGAAGATCTTATGGTGAAGAGAGGTGTCAAGAGAATAGGTGGAGAATATCTGGAGTCATAGATACTGCACAAAGAAAATCCACAAGACACCCCACCAATCATCCATCCAACCATGCATGCATGCATCCATCCATACACACACATACATATACACACACATACACACATATACACATACACACATACATACACACGTACATACATGCATACATACACACATACACACATACATACATACATACATTTCTGCATTTCCTAAAAGATATTTTCTCTCTCCCCACACCAGGTTCAAAAGGGGTAGTTAGTAGCATTCTTAGCATTCTAGGTCCAAACCCAGAGAATGTTCCGAGACAAATCCAAGATGCTGTATGAGCCGCTCTGCCATCGGCATACATTCCAGCACATTCAGTGGTGCCTGAAGTATCAATGGTAGATAGGGATGCTATTGGTTTTTGCTGATTTTTTTTCATTTTTCACATTGGAACAGGTTTTATTTAGATTAAAAGTTTTTCAGTTGTATTTTTATTTTGAGATAACTATACAATAAATTCATAGACAGTTCGTAGAAATAATATAGAGATGTCCCAGACATTCCTTTTCTAGTTTCTCCCAAGGGTAACAAATTACAAATACTGTGGTGCCATATCACAACCAGGATATTGGCATGGATACAATGCACATCTTATTCCAAGTAAAGATGATATTGGAGCCCTTGGCAAACCTCTAGAGGTAGGGCACCGGGTAGGCCTCTTAGAATTTGGAGCAAGGCCCTGCCATCACCTACAGAAAACTACTCTTTTTGAAAAACCAATCTTGGCCTGCCCGGGCCCTTCGTGGGGACTGAACACTGACCCTGGGCCGCCAAGTCACCAGGCGACCTGGGCTGCGCATCGTGAGCTGGGCGTTTCCTGACCCATCGAGCCTAACGGCGGGTAAGCACAGCAGCACTCCATCATCAAAGGGAAGCGGTAGGTACCTGATCTGGCCCGATCAGGCCCTGGGGCGCAAGCAAGTTACCTGCAGAAGTTGCCTGAATGCTTGTGGTCCCCACTCCTACTCCACAGCCTCCTCTCTCCCAGTCTATCTACAGCCTCATGGGAAGTTCCCGACTATCAGTGACAGAGGAAGTGAGGACTCGGGCCTGGTTTCCAGATCATTCTGTAAGATCTGCAGGTACCACCTGAAAGGTAACAGCTTCAGCATTATACCCTTCTCCAGACTATTCCTGAAGGACAGTGAGTAAGGGGACTGTTCTCAGTGGGCACTACATTGGGCAGTACCCTGAGCTGTTCACTTTGCTGGGAAGGAGAAATGCACACATATGCAATTAGATGCCCATTGCCATGGTTCGGCTGGATACCTGAGGACTTGGAAAATCCATGGGAAACTTAGTGACATAGAAATTTGGGGAAGAGGTATGTGGACAGAATTCTCTGAGAACAGAAGGATATTTGTGTCCCATGGGAATGCTCCCCAAAGGGTGACCTCAGAAGAGGGGGATTTTAAGAATCAAGTAGCTAGGATGACCATTCTGTGGCTGTCAGTCAGCCTGTTTCCCCAGGCAGCCCGCATTGCCCAGTGGGCTCATGAGCAAAGGGGCAGGAATGGGTGTCAGGCACGGGCTTAGCAGCACAGAACTGCGCTGACCAAGGCTGAGTGGGCTGTGCCCCCTGCCGAGTGCCCAACATGCCTGCAGCACAGACGGCCCTGCCCCTCTCCCGGGGTGATCAGCCTGCTGGCAGGTTGATGACCCTGGACCACTTCCGTCATGGTGAGGCGCAGCATTCCTCCTCTGTGAAATAGATACCGCAGATACTGATTTATCTTCTTGACATGCAATGCTTTTGCCAAAAGTACCATCCGTGGACCTACACGACTCCTTATCCCACCCTCACTATGCTCCCTATCCTGTTGCTTCTGATCAAGGAACTCGCTTCCCAAGAAAAGAAATGCAATGGGCCCATCGCTCCTCGACTTACTGGCCTTCCCACGTTGCCCGCCCTTCAGAGGCAGCTGGCTTGGCAGACTGGTGGACAGTTACAGTGCTGGCTAGGCGGTAATGCGTTGCAGGGGTGAGGCCAAGTTCTCCAGAAAGAAAGCTGTATATGCTCTGAGTCCAGCCCCTCTCCCTGGAATTAAACCCTGGACCATCTCCTCTTAGCTCCTGGATGGTCTCCTCTTCCTGTTGGCATCTCACAGGGAGCCCGTGTTGCTCTTGCCCAAATCGGCGTAATGTCCGCCACAGGTGTGCCTGCCCCCCGCCCCCCC
>LNAC01001087.1:384143-386643 GCA_002007465.1 Ailurus styani
TAATCTGTGCGGAGTCAGGCTGACTTTTCTAAAAGCCTCCAGCATCAGGAAGTCTTAAGTCTTGCTTCCCACCAGGCACTCTCTCCCTCTCCTCTCCTCCTGCTCCCATCTCCTGGCAGTATTTTTTTCAAGTTGAAAAAAGTCTTTTCTCTCTTGCTCTTTGCTCAGAGGCCCACAGTCACTCAACAAACAGCCCAAGGCAGAAGCTAGCCTGGAGAAGACCGATGAGCTGGCCGCAGCCAGCAACAGGGTGCTTGAACCGCTCCCATACTCTTTTCCGCCCTGGTCTTACCCCGGTCTTCCCCCAACCCGACCCCCCACCCCGGGTTTCCCCTAACCGCTCCCAGCAGGAGTGTGGTAGACGGGTTTCCTAGCGATTTTGAGGCTCTGACGAAACCTTGCGCCACCCCACTCTGGGAAGCTGGGGCGGGGGGGCGGGGGGGGGCGTCAAATCTGCGTCTGTGGCCTGGCCGTATTTCCTGAAATATTTCAACCTTCTCTCCTGCCCGTCTTCCCTTCTTCATCCCATTCTCCTGCCCGCCCTATCTTTTCTGTCTTCATTCCCACTTTAAAATCATCCCTTCCTGTGGTCAGGAACTGTAAACTTACAGTTAAAAAATAAACAAGTCATGGGATGTAATGTAAAATATGATGCATAACTATAGTTAATAATTTATATACAAATACTGACTCTTGTACACCTCAAAATGATATATGTCAGTAATATCTCAATAAGAAACTTTAAAGGTAAGTGAAAAGAAGGGATGACTCTTTTTTTGGTGGTGCAGGGGTGCTATGATAGATTCGATGCCTTTTGTAATGGGTTGAATTGTGTTCCCCCAAAGTTAGGCTGAAGTCCTAACTTCTGGTTTTGGGAAGGTGATTTTGTTTGGAAATTTTGTTTGCAGCTGTATCCACACGAAGCTGAGGTCATTAGGGTGAAACACCATCCAGTAGGACTGCTGTCCTTATAAGAAGGGACCAGAGAAAAAAGGAGGAAGTTACGTGGATCCACAGACTCAGGGAGAGAAGCTGGCCCTGTGACAACGGAGACAGAGAGCAGAGGGCAGCCACCCCGAGCCAAGGAATGCCAAGCATGGCAGGCAACATCCAGGCACCGGGAGACAGACATGGCTCTGCCGAGGCCTTGCTCTCCATCTTCCAGCCTTCAGAACTGGAAGAGAAGAAAATCCTGTTTCATATTATTTTTTCTTTTTGCATTTATTTTTTATTGAGATATAGTTGATATACAACATTATATTAGTTTCAGATGTACAACGTAATGGTTGGGTATTTGTATCTTTTGTGAAATGGTCACCACAATAAGTCTCGTTTTAAGATCCACCCTCTCAATAAGTTTGAAATATACAATATCGTTAACTACAGTGAGCATGCTGTACACTATACCGACATGACTTTTTTATTTTATAACTGGAAGCTTACACCTTTTGGCCGTAAGAAGGGATGACACTGATGGTGGAAATGAGATGGAAAAGATAGGGTGGGCAGGACACGGGTTGAAGAGGAGCAGACCAGCACTATGGGAAAGGGTTGATATATTCTAGGAAATACGGCGTGGGGCGGTGGGCGGTCCTAGGGCGGAGTCAAAACTGCAACGAAATACTGCCTCCTGAGGAGCGCACCGAGCAGTTGGTGCTGGAAGGAGCTGCCCCGGGCGAATGGAGTGGACTGGGGGCTCCAGCTTCCGTCTTGGCCTCCCGCTCTTGTTTTTCCTGGCCGTGTGTGCTACAGCAGGCTGCAGCCGTGAGTTCAGAGGTGGAACCCGGGGGATGGGAGCGGGGTGCTGGGGACTGAGCAGTAAGACCAGGGAAGGAAAACGGTGTCCGCGGAGCGGTTCTGGAGCCTTCTCGCCCCGACGATCCTGAGCCCCCTCCTCAATTATTGCCTGCGGGCCGCTTTCTGCCTGGAGGTGTCTGTGGGCGGTTGTGGGCAACCATCACCAGAAAGTTGGAAGAGGAAACCTCAGAAAGTTCGGCCGGGCGCTGGGGACCGGGAGCACAGCGCAGGGAGAGAGGGTCCCGGGGAAATCTGTCGTCCTCGCCAGCCCCTGGAGCCTCCTCTCCGAGCCCAGCTTGAGCCCTGAGCCCCCGAGCCCCGACTCTGGGCCGGACTCGGGGCTTTCCCTGGGGCGGGAGGGCAGGAGGCGGGGGGGGCGGGGCACGGACCGCCACAAGACCGGGTGCCCGGAGCCTCTTCCCCTGATGCACTGCATGAGTCACCGTCCCCGCTGCCATCAGTCAAAGTGTAGTGGATTTGCAGGCACCCTCCGCAGCGGATCACCCCACCCTCCTCCCCGTGGTACGGCAGGAGCTCCTTCACCAGCACCTCGCAGCTCAGGGTGTGCAGCTCAGGGTGTGAGGCTGGCCAGAGACCGACTCGCTGCCGGTCCCTGGAGCATGTGTGCCCGCAGCCTCTTTTATATGGTGTAACTTTCCCTCCTGTGAGTGGCATTGCCTCGCAGAAACCCTAGGGCTCCCTT
>LNAC01001087.1:391643-404176 GCA_002007465.1 Ailurus styani
AACTTTCTTTTCTTAGGCTGCTGAGGCCACGAAGAAGCCCCTGAGCATGAGGACCAGCTCAGCGCCTCTGCCTTTGGGCCAGCTGCCTCTGGATGAGCTGCTGTTCATCACTGACCACCAGCACTTCCGAGTTTACACCTCCAGATACCTCAGTCCAGCCACGTGATGCACGAAAGGGAACCTCCCATGTCCCTTCTTGCACTTGGTGTCTCTCCTGTTCAGCACTTTCCCTTGGCATCTTCTATGCCGTTTTCTCTCAGTGTTAGGGCATGGAATTCTTGCACTGAAATATTTAAATATTTAACAACAAAATCTCAATGAAGGGAACATTTTGTGCATTGGTTATACAATGTCAGATTCTTCTGTGCATAATGACCCTGTCCTTACAGACAGAATTGTCAAAAAGTTATTCTTTTAAGCTATAGAATCTTGGAGATATTTTCTGTCTCCTCATTGACTTTTTTTTTTCTCTTTTAACACTTTATTGAAGTGTATTTTACATTTCTTAAAATCAACCCATTACCTCATTGAATTTTAAATGGTGTTCTGGGGGGCCTGGGTGGCTCAGTGGGTTAAGGCCTCTGCTTTCAGCTCAGGTCCTGATCTCAGGATCCTGGGATCCAGCCCCTTGGCAGGCTGCGTGCTCAGCAGGGAGCCTGCTTCCTCCTCTCTCTTCCTGCCTCCCTAACTACTTATAATCTCTCTCTCTCTGTCAAATCAATGGATAAAAATCTTTTAATAAATAAATAGGTGTTACTTTTATAATGTGATTAGTTTCGGACATGGGTGGCTAAGTTGGTTGGGCATCTGCTTTCAGCTCAGGACTTGATCAGTAGGAGTCCTGCCTCTGGTTCCCTGCTCAGCGGGGACTCTGCTTCTCACTCTTGCCCTTCTCCTGCTCTTCCTCCCACACTCTCTCTCTCTAAATTGAATAAATTGGAAAAAAAACACTTTAAAAAATATAATGTGATCATTTGCCTCAATTTATTTCCACCTATCTGTATTTAAATTACTATATCTTATAAAAAATTAATTAATCTGGAATTTGTTTTATACCCCATAAGAACTCATGGAATTTGGGAGCCTGGGTGGCTCAGTGGGTTAAAGTCTCTGCCTTTGGCTCAGATCCTGATCTCAGGGTCCTGGGATCCAGCCCCACCCCCATCAGGCTCCCTGCTCAGCAGGGAGCCTGCTTCCTCCTCTCTCTCTGCCTGCCTCTCTGCCTACTTGTGATCTCTCTCTCTCTCTCTCTCAACATAAATAAATAAAATCTTTAAAAAAAAAAAAAGAACTCATGGAATTTAGTTCTTCCTCTACTGTATAGTGTAAAACTAAGTGTGATTCTGCTAGATTTCTTGTGGAGACAGAGAATTTAAGGATAGCTCAGAAATTGACTTTCAGGCAGTCATCTTTCAGTCTCAGACATGATCCTGACACTTCAGAATTTAACAGATATTCTGGGAATGAAGCAGGTGAGAATCTTCCTGATTTCCCTAGGTCCCTTACCTATAGCACTGACTTTCCTGTCATCCTCCTTCAGAGCACAGTGAGTCTTCACAGTGAGTTCTGGTTCTAACAGTTGATGAATTCCTACATGAGCAAAGGGTCGGTATCCAGAATATACAAAGAGCTCCTGCAAATAAATAAGAAGTCTGGTTCTCCTAAGGTCTGTGCAAATGCTTAGAGCAAGCAACAGCTGGTACATCAGCCTATGAAATCACTGAACATATCCCAAGTAATCATGACAACGTGAAGAACAACGGGCTTGCTTTATACATGCATCAAACTGACAAAATTGTCAGAGACCCATAGCCAGTGGTGGACAGGAAATGGAATAACAAGACTCTCTTCTGTGTTGGGAGGAGTTTAAATGGAATCACTCATTTGCCTTATATTTCACCCTATCCAGACAGTGATTCGGGTGTTCATCCTACTGCATGGCAATCCCAATGTTAATTCGAGGCTGGAAACACATGAGGACCAAAAAGCAATAGAGATATAGGATTGTTTACTGTAGTGCTATGTGTCATAGCAAAAAATTAGCCATATGATATCCAACTGGGGTACAATATGTACAATATGTTAGGAGATTTCTGTTTCTCTCTACTTAAGACTAAATAATCTGAACCACTGTCAAAAAATGACACAAAGGACACCTGGGTGGCTCAGTCATTAAGCGTCTGCCTTTGGCTCAGGTCATGATCTCAGGGTCCTGGGATTAAGCCCTCTATTGGGCTCCCTGCTCAGCGGGAAGCCTGCTTCTCCCTCTCCAACTCCCCCTGCTTGTGTTCCCTCTCTCGCTGTCTTTCCCTCTGCCAAATAAATAAATAAAATCTTTAAAAATAATGAAAAAAGACACAAAGGTCGGTCAAAACACCAGATGAACAAAGCTTTCAAATATATATTTGAGAACTTCTGGACAACATAGAGTCCCAGGGCCCTCCTAAATCTAAATCTCTTCACCTACATTTAAAAATTAAACCAATCAACCAAAAAGGCAGATAAGACACTCTAACCCTCATCTTCAGCACACCCAGGAAATGGAAAACACCTAAGTCCATCGATCTCTTTGACCATATTGGACATTACTGGAACTATCTGAAGCAGAGTCTGAGGACAAGGAGGCCCTCAGGTAGCATGAGACCTACTAGCACATGATCCTGTGGTGACCCAGCAGAATGTGCTGGTGTGTGAAAATGCATCCTGACATGTGTGGCATCAGGTGACATTCCAAAAACTGGGAGGATGGGTGCCTGGGTGGCTCAGTGGGTTAAAGCCGCTGCCTTCGGCTCAGGTCATGATCCCAGGGTCCTGGGATCGAGGCTCACATCGGGCTCTCTGCTCAGCAGAGAGCCTGCTTCCTCCTCTCTCCTCTCTCTCTTCCTGCCTCTCTGCCTACTTGTAATTTCTCTGTGTCAAATGAATAAATAAAAAAAAAACTGGGAGGACATCACAGCAACAGCTCTGCCATTTGCTTCAGGAAGAAAAGTATTCGGTCCAAGACTGACAACATCTTAAGAAGTTTAGGCTTGTTTCAAAAATTTGTATGGTTCTGAAAAATGGGGACACAAGAAATACTTCAATTTCAGAATTTGATGTAATAAGGTAAGTGACTCTAAACAATTCCTGGTCATTTCCTTCAAGACAGGTCCTCCCTCTTGTTCCCTTCTCCCTCTCCATGCTCCAGCATTCGGCAGACTCTATTTCCTCTCCCTCATCAGCTTAGTAAACCCAGGCCCTTCTGGAGAGGAGAGAAGCTGAGGACTGGAACCAGGAGGCATCCACACTTCACCTCTAGAGACCCTGACCTTCACGTTGGTGTAGGAGACGGCAGGCACCTGAATCAGCTCTTTTGAGATTAGATCACCCTCTAAGCCTTCTGTGGACAATGTGTCCCCAGTGACTTTTCTGCTTGGAATTCATGACTGCTAAGGGATTCCCCACACCACCTCTCTGGCCCATTCTACCTCCTGAAATCTCTTCCTCTCCACAACCCTAAGGTTCTCACCATCAGCCCACAGGCTTTCTGTTCTAGAAACTTCCTCTGTCAGGTATTCTGAATCACATGGGCCAACAGCCTGTGTCCCGTGAATGTTGGGCACAAATATCCCCTGCCATTAAGTCTTCCTTACCCTCCTGTTTTTGTCAGATTTCTCCAGAAAATACAACCTGTGTAGACAGGCAGAGAGGTAATGCGGGATTGACTCATGTGCCCATGGAGGCCGTCAACTCCACGTTTGCAGTGTGGGCCAGCATCCTGAAGCCCAGGAGACTCAATGGTGCAGATAGAATCTGAAGGCCGTCTGTGGGAGAATTCTGTGTTCTTCAGGGGAGCTCATTCTTCTTGTTCTTTTCAGGCCTTCAACTGATTTGACCAGGCCCAGCAATATTCCAAAGGACATGCTCCTTTACTTGGAGCTCACCAACTTAAATGTCAATTTCATCCAAAATACTCTCCATGTGGACAGGCACAATTAACCATCCCACATCCCCAGGCTAAATTCATCATCCTCCCTTCCCTTGTGTGGGGCCTCACAACTGAGTCCAGAATAAGAATATCACACCTGGTACTCGCTTCAGCAGCACACATACTAAAATTGGAACAATAGAGAGAAGGTTAGCATAGCCCCTGGCAAGGATCACATGCAAATTCATGAAGAATTCCATGTTTTTGGGTCCTTGTTGCCATTTTAGTACTTTGTTCTCTCGTTCATCTATTTCTCTCTGGACAGAATGAGAAGATGAAAAAACTCACCTCAAAAAAGAGAACAAGAGGCAGTACCAACTGCCAGGGATCTAATCAGCTTACACATTAGTAAGATGTCAGAACTAGAATTCAGAATAACAATTATAAAGATACTAGGTGGGCTCAAAAAAAGCGCAGAAGACACTAGAGAATCCCCTTCTGGATAAATAAAAGAACTAAAATTGAATCAAAGTGGAAGGGAGTGAAAAATACAAGAAGCGAAGTCAGAGAGAGAGCCAAACCATAAGAGACTCTTAATCATAGGAGACTGAGGGATGCTGGAGGGGATGGAGGTGGGAGATGGGGTGACTGGGGGATGGGTATTAACGAGGGCACGTGATGTAATGAGAAACGGGTATTACATGCCACTGATGAATCACTAAGCTATGTCTGAAACCAATAATACACTATATGTTAACTAATTGAATTTAAATAAAAAATGAAGAAAAAATAACATGACATTAAATATATGTATAATAGGGCCTCTGGGTGGCTCAGTCGTTAAGCATCTGCCTTGGACTCAGGTCATGATCCCAGGGTCCTGGGATCAAGCCCCACACTGAGCTCCCTGCTCAAAGGGAAGCCTGCTTCTCCCTCTCCCACTCCCCCTGCTTGTTTCCTCTCTCACTGTATCTCTGTCCAATAAATAAAGTCTTAATATATATATTTATTTATATATGTACATATATTTGTATGTATAATAAAAAAAGGAAGAATATCTGTTATGTCTTTTGTTCCTGAGAGAAATGGTGTCATAAAGAAGAGGTCATATCCTGCCGAGCACCAGGAGCTTCAGGAAGTGTCTCTGGTCTGTGCCCAAGGCACTGCTGTGACTGGGCGGAGTGGGGGGGGGGTGTGGTGAGGGGCTCAGGCCTCCACTGTGCTGCTCCCTGAAGTCAGTCCCTGCTGATGGGGAGGGGTGTAAACGTGCCTTCAGCCCACCCCCTCATCCCCAGAGAGGGGAGTTTGCACCTGCCCCTGTCTGGGAAGCCCTTACAGAAAGTGAAGTCTCAATTCATTTTTCCTTTCCTACTCCTAGATTCCTCCATTTTATTCCTTATGTTCCACGAGTAAGTGAAACCTTATGATAATTGACTTTCTCTGCTAGACTTATTTCACTCAGCATAATCCGTGGACTCTGAGAAACAAATGGAGGGTTATGGAGGGGAGAGGGGAGGGTGGATGGGTGAGTCTGGTGGTGGGTATTAAGGAGGGCACGTGTTGCATGGAGCACTGGGTGTGGTGCATAAACAATGAATCTTGNTCACTGAAAAAAAAAATAAAAAATAAAAAACAAAGTGAAGTCTCCCCTGGTGTGTCCCAGGCAACCCTCAGATCCCTGCCTTCACCCTATCAGTGTCCAGACCCTCCCCCAACCCTCCCTCCCTCCCATGCCTCCCTCATCCTCTCCCCACCGCAAGGCAGTGCACCTGTGTTCTATGCCAGGTGCACCGGCCAAGTTCCAAAACTACAAACTTTAGGAACCTGGTGTGGCCAGGACGCTTACTGACCCCTTGGGGGAGGGTCTCCCAAGAAGCTTCCTCCCAGACAGGAAGCCACACCAAGGCAGAGGAGCTTGGAGTTTGGAGTAAAGTGCAGCCAAAAGCCAGCCTCAAGGTTAGCCGCCCTCCGGAGGGGTCTCAGCCCCTATGCTAAGGGGACTGGTGGGGGGGTGGGGATGACACAAGCAGTGGAGCCCACTGGCTCTTCTGTCCCCTCAGAGGCAATGCCACCTCTCCCAGATGCTCCCTAAGAAGCGAGAACCCTCTTTCCCAGCGCACCCCAGAGGAACCTCAGATCACGCTCCCAGCTCCCAGGCTATCTGCCCTCCTTCTCCACAGGACCACCGCTATGCCTGCCAGACTCCACACCAGCCACAGCGCAGACTTCTACAACTCCAGTCTCTGAGCTCTGCTGGTTGTAAAAACTCACTATCATCAACCCTTCGTTTTCCCAGTCAATGGCTTTGGGGAAGAGCAATCCCCTGTGGGCTCCTCTGTCCTTCTGTCTTTCTCTCTGTGGCTTCTCTCCATGACCAGGGCCCCTCCCCTCTGCAGCACCTGTGGTCCTCTTTCCCCCAAATCACACCTCTGCAACTCCTACCTTCCACGATGACCGTGGCCTCTTCTCTCCCTCTCTTGTGTAGTTTGCTCTGTCGGTCCTCAGATCGCCGTGTTGGGTGTTCACAATGACTTGCTGCTTATCTAGGGAGGAGGGAAGCCTCGGGTCCTCCTATGACTCTACCACCTTAGCTCTCCTCTCTAATCTTCCTTTATTTAAAGGACTTGAGGTTGTGTCACAAAAGAGAAAGAATCCCCGAGGTTCTCTAATGTCATATGGTACTTTTATTTTAACAATGAACAGGATCACGATGCTGACAAGTGTCTCCCTTCCACTACCAAAGGAGAAGTTCCACAAAGTTCTCTTCGTACAGAATTCTAGTTGAAGCAGTTAGAAGGCAGACGGTTGGGATTCCAGCAGTTTGCTCCAAGAGAAAACAGCGTTAATGTTATGCAAGAGTGCAGTGGTGGGTTATCATGGCCCACAATGAAGGCAATGGAATGTTCCAGCTCCTCCATAATCATGGGCATCTGGAGGATGCTCCCTTTGCCGTAGGGATCGGAGCTCCCGTTGGTTGAGGTGAACAGCAGATGGTGGAAAGACCCCCGCAGGAGGGACGGTGGGTGTCTGAGAGCACATCCCCAGGGGCTCCTTGGAGTGACCTCAGCCTCTAAAAGAGAGACAGGAACTTGTTCAAGTCGCTGAGGGAATCCTAGGTCAGTCCTACTGTCCCCCCACCCCTGTCACTCCCTCTCTCAAAGACCTGTCCTCACTGATGGTCCAGCAACACCCACCACAGCTCCCTACCCCTGGGTCCAGAGCCTGAACACACTCCTCCCTCATTAGCACAACACACAGTCACCTCCAGGCCCCCTCCTGAAAGGTTGGGCTCAGGACTAAATCCAGGAATGCATCATCTGCTCCCTTTACTTAGATCTTGACCCACCCTTTTGATCAGAAGCCATAAAGGAGGGGCTGGGAGCACTACCCAAAGACAGGGACCTTAATCCTGGTTCCTCTGGCCTTGGGGAAGGTTCTAGGCAAAGATCCATCTTCCCTTGTCTTCAGCCTCTCCTCACCTTGGCAGCTGAACACAAGCTCTGAGCCTGACTGTCCTTGCGTGGCCCCATCCTTACCTGGTCCAGCATCCCACTCCAACAGCATCTCAATGCCCCCTCCCTCCTGAGGCACCTCTGCTCAAGGCAGGGCAGTTCAGCTGGCTGGGGCTCTGGGCTCCTCAGGAGGGAGGCTAGCTGCCAAGCGAGAGCACCAGGGCTGAGCCAGGTGTCCCAGGGGTCCCTGGAGCTCTGGCCTTCCGGAGAGTCTCTCCCATGGGCCCTCGGTCTTACCTGCATCACCCAAGGACAGCTGTGTGTTCTGCCTCATGGAGGGAGAGCAGAGCGGTGCTGTCTGGGGGTGGTCCTGGGCTTCCCCCGTCCCAGGAGCACATGCCTCTTTTATTGCAGTGTTACTGGACCTAGCAACTCTGAGAAGCTGCTCAGTGATTCTTCCATTTTGTTGATTTGAGAGAGAGAAGGAGAGAGAGAATGATGGCGTAGGGGTGGGGGAGTGCAACAGAGGGAGAAGGGGAAGAGGCCAGATGCTGAGCACTGCGAGGGAGGCAGGGGGAGGCCACGAGGGGAGCCTTGCCTCTCAGCATCCCGGGATCCTCACCTGAGCAGAAGGCAGATACTTAGTGGACTGAGCCACCCAGGGGTCCCAAAAATGGCTTCTAAGAAAGAAATCAGATTTTGTCATACCAGTCAGTAAACAAGATAGCACGTTTATTAAGTGACGAATTGACCTGCATTATGTTAATATGGAGGGGAATTGGCTTCCAAATTTAGGCTAAATTTGATAAGTAAATTTTAATGAAAATTTTAAACAATGTGACATTAAAGATTTGTTGTAATAAAAGATGGTGTGTTTTAAGAAATAGTTCTGGCAGGACTTAGTTAATCTGGGAATTATATGAGCGTATAAAGAGTTTCCTCTTCAATATTCTGGGTAAGATTCAGTTTCCAATCAGTGGCTTTTTCCCTTTCATATGCTCTGGTTATATAATACAATATGTTAACTTGGCTGGATGGAATTTGAATTTTTAATATATTAAAGTCATAGATATGTGTTTTTTAAAAAACATACAAAACAAGCACACAGGGGCGCTGGTTGGCTCAGTGGGTTAAAGCCTCTGCCTTTGGCTCAGGTCATGATCTCAGGGTCCTAGGATTGAGCCCCACGTCAGGCTCCCTGCTCAACAGGGAGCCAGCTTCCTCCTCTCTCTCCCTCTGCCTGCCTCTCTGCCTACTTGTGATCTCTCTCTGTGTGTCTAATAAATAAATAAAATCTTCAAACAAAAAAAGAACAAGCACCCAGTTCAATAGTCTTAACTATTGTCACTATGCTGCACATTAATCCCCAGAATTTATGAGTCTCATACCTGGAAGTTTGTACTTTTTACCACCTTTGCCCATTCCCATTGTCCTTCCAAGTAGAGTTTTCTTGATTATTTGTGAGATTTTCAATCTTTTCATATGTTATTTGTCATGTACTGTGGCTCTGGAGAACCAGATTTGTTCAACGTGTTGGTAGGAGCTCTTTATATATTTTAGATACTGATCCTTTGTCCATGGAGAAATAAAACAATTTTTTATATTATTATTCTTTATTATGTTACGTTAGTCACATACAGTACATTATTCGTTTTTGATACAGCTTTCCACGATTCATTGTTTGCACCATACCCAGTGCTCCATGTAATATGTGCCCTCCTTAATACCCACTCCCCAGCCAACCCCACTCCCCACTCCCCCGACCCTCTAAAATCCTGTTTGCTTCTCAAAGTCCACAGTCTCTCATGGTTCATCTCTCCCTCGGGTTTCGCCCCCTTCATTTTTCCCTTCCTTTTCCTAATGTCCTCCATGGAATTCCTTATGTTCCACAAGTAAGTGAAATCATATGATAATTGTCTTTCTCTGCTTGGCTTCTTTCACTTAGCATAAGTTGGGTATTCATCCTTTCTGATGGCTGAGTAAGATTCCCTTGTATATATGGACCACATCATCTTTATCCATTCCTCTGTCGAAGGGCATCTCAGCTGTTAGAAGCAGATCTGTTTCCTTCTTGAACATTCACTGTGTATTGAAGGAGGTAAGTCGGAGATGAGGGATCAAAGGAGAGTCACTACTGGGGATGTGTGGTCCAGGGGAATCCAAATCTCATTGCTTCGTTTCCAGAATTTTTATTGCATCCAGGGTGTCAGGATCATGTTTGAGACTTACAGACGGCTACTCGAGAGGTGATTTCAGACACAGAATGTCATGTATTTCCACTGTGTTATAACGTAAACTTCTCAAATAATGTAACCTGCATTTAATACTTCATTTAAATACTTATTTAAATATCTATTAAAGGATAAATTACTAGAGAAAACTATCATAAATATAATCTTGTTCTATTTAAAACACTTGAGTCTCAAAAGAGAGAAAGAAGCCCTAAGATTCTCTACTTTCACACAGTATTCTTTTAGCAATGAGTAGCTCGTCATATTGACAAGTGTCTGATTTCTGATACCAAAGGAAAACCTGGGAAATATTCTCTTTGTTCAGAATTCTTGTTCAGGCAGTTAGAAGGCAAATACGGGAATCCCATCCGTTAGCACCAGAACATCAGGGTTAAGAAAGAGTGCAGAGGTGGATCATGATGACCGAGAACACAGGCAGGGAAATATTGTATCCCTACCACAATCACGATCTCCTGGAGGATTGAAGGATTCTGTCTTTGCTACAGGGATGGAAGCTCCCATTGGTGGACAGGAACAGCAGGTAGACGGCCACCCACAAAAAGGGAGGGGGGTTCAAGAGAGCACATGCTCGGGTCTTCTCCAACCAGCTTCAGCCTCTGAAAGAGAAACAGGACCTTGTTCCAGTGGCTGAGGAAATCCTGGGTCAGTCGTCTTGGGCTTCTCCCTCCCCAGTTACCGCCTGGCTCAAAGCCAGCTCAATCTGAGGGTCGAGGATCATCCTACACTCCCCCCGACACTGGACCCCCAACCCTTGGGTCCAATAGCTTGAACAAACGCTTCCCTCATGACCACAAAACGGTCAGGCCCAGGCCCTACTATTGAACACCTGGGCTCAAGACTAAAGCCACCAACGATCCACCTGTTCCCATGACATAGATCCTGGCCCCTTTCTGGTGGGAAGGCCTAAGGGAGTGGCTGGGAGCCCTACCCAGGAAGGGACCTGGAACCTGGTTCCTCTAGCCTTGGGGAAGGTTCTAGGCAAAGATCCACCTTCCCTTGTCTTCAGCCTCTCCTCACCTTGGCAGCTGAACACAAGCTCTGAGCCTGACTGTCCTTGCCTGGCCCCAACCTTTCCCGGTCTGGTCAGATGACAGCATCCCACTCCAACAGCAGCTCAATGCCCCCTTCCTGCTGAGCCACCTCTGCTCAAGGCGGGGGCCATTCAGCTGGCTGGGGTTCTAGGCTCCTCAGGAGCCTAGCTACCAGGCGAGACCACCAGGGCTGAGCCAGGTGTCCCAGGGGTCCCTGGAGCTCGGGCCTTCTAATCTCATCCTGGACAGTCTCTCCCATAGGCACTCTGTCTTACCTGCATCACCCAAGGACAGCTGTGTGGGAGCAGAGCCCTGAAAGCCAGACTTTGGATGGGTCTGCCACAGCCTTCCCACCCCTCTTCACTAGTTCAGACACGGGCCCTTCTCCTGGATGCACTACGGAGAGCTCCCCCATCCCTAGGACACATCACTTGCAGCCACCTGCTCTCACCCAAACCAGACTGTTGTCCATGCCCTGTGTTCCTACTGTCTTCACGCCACCCCTCGCTCCCGCACCTCCCCAGGTGAAAAGGTAGTCTGAGCCAGGCCTGATTTTGGTCAATCCCTTTAGCAACAACAGGACATAAAACCTGGGGAGGGGGCCCTGTGCTCTCCCACCGGCCTTTGACAGCAAGGCCCTATCAAAACTCAAGGCTAAGCTTGCCCAGAGAATTGCTATCAAGCAATGTGAGGACTCGGTCCTGGCTCCTTTTATAGGTCAACTTGACTGGGCCAGGGGATGCTCCAAGAGCTGGGAGAACATTCTTTCTGGGGCTATCTAGAGAGCGTTTCTAGAAGAGATGAGCCTTTGAATCACTAGACTGAGTCAAGAAGACTATCCTCACCGAATCCACGTGGGCCTGAATGGAACAAAAGGCAGAGGAAAGGTGACTGTGCTCTCACTTGGGGTGGGCCATCCTTCTTCCGCCCCCAACACTGGTCATTAGCACTCCTGGGGTTTGCTTTCTTGGACCGGGACCTGGACTTACACCATGGATGCCCTGGTTCTCAGGCCTTCAGGTTTGTGCCGGGACCCGACCACCAGCGTCCCCGTTCCCCCAGCTCACAGACCCCATAGTCAATCTCTTGTAATAATTATCTACTTCAACATCTGCCTCTCACTTCCTACTCAGTTCTGCCCACAGTACCTGTTGCTCAAAGGACTGTGCCTTGGATGAGAAGGAGGATGGAGAGCATGAGGAGCAGGGGGAGGATGGGAGTGATCGGCCTGCTGGCAGCGCTTTTGTCCAGGTCTACACCCAGGGTTGTGGCTGGTGTTCCTGAAATGGAAACACAAGAGTGAGAGCCCTTGTCTGGAGCCCCAAGCTGGGGGAATGAGTCTTTAGCTGCTGCTGCCCCAGGTCATCCTACAGCCCAGACCTCCTGCTGCCACCAGTTTGGTGGCACTGCTGGGACGGGTCCTGGGGATAGAAGGAGAGGGGCTGTGGGTTCACGCAGATCACACAGCTAATGGGGGAAGCCAGGCTTTCCATAGAGACAGTCACTCCTGCTGTGACAGAAGAGGAGGGGACATGTATGGATGGTGACAGAGACATCTTGTCAGGAGCTGATATTCACCTGGCATTGAAGAATTTCGAGAAAGAGACCAGGCGAGATGAAAAACAGCACTGAGCCTCAGAAAAGGGAACAGTAGCAAGTAAATCTCTGGAAACAGAATGATGCCGTCAGGTTGGGGCCAGCAAGAAAGCCACAGTGGGAGGACCAAAGGTATGCACAGTAGGGGGAGATGGCAGGAGAGAAGGGAAAGGATGCCGGAACATACTAGTGGCCCTTATACTCCTAAGAACAATGCACCATGTACTCATCACTTACACACACACACACACACACACACACACACACACACACACACACACACACACACACACAC
>LNAC01001087.1:404288-417441 GCA_002007465.1 Ailurus styani
TCCGACACTTGCTGGATCCAGCTCTGACAGTCGCCGTTTGCGATCTTCGTGAGGAGCTCGGTCAGCTCTCTGTCACGGTCCAACATGTCCTTAACCCGTTGGCCTTCGGAACGATCCACCGTCCACCTTCTGTTCTCCAGTTTAAAGAGCGGTACCATCTGCTCATTGAAGCCAAACTGCCAGGATCCTCTGGTTTGTCCGTGGGCCCCACGCTCACACAGCAGCCTGCCCTGCAGGGTGAGAGCATCTGTCCCTGCCCCCACCAGGGGAAACAGGTCAGCCTCTGGTCTTGGCCAATCCTTTGCCCCACCCACTGTGCACTCCTCAGCTCCCCTTCGGCCCTCCTGGTCCTGCTCTGGCCTCCCTGTCTGTCCTGGCTGCTGGGCCACGTGTGTGGGACCCACTTCAAAGATTTACATGAACACAATAGCTTCCCAGCCCTGCCACAATGTTCTCCCTCTGCCCTGGGCCTTCAGACTTACCGCTCTTAGTGAAATTCCTGGGATTGATGTCCAGCAGTTTCATTTTGAGCTCTCCCGCCACATCTTTCAGAGATTCCTCCTGTTTCCTCCAAATTGCTGTGTCCTTCAGCTTCATCCCCAGAGCACCAATGGGTTTGACCTCCTTGCTCGGACACTCATAGGAAAGAAACTCGTTTCCATTGACCCGGCCTTGAATCACACACCACGGTTGTCCAGGCCTGGCCGGAGATGTGATGGAGAAGGTGTAGGAAAGCCAGAGAGCATCTGGGAAGGGGAAACACAGGTGGAGTTTGGGGCTGGGAGACGATGACAGGCAGGCACCCCCTCCCTTCCAGGTGACAGCAATAGAATGTGTGCAAACAGGACAAGGACTGTCCCTGCACAGTGGCTCGCCCAAGCAGCAGGCCTGGCGCTCTTCCATGTTCAGGAAAGATCAGGATGCCTCTGCCTGGCAGGAAACCACACATCCCCAGGTAGGACCCTGCGCCTACCAGGCCACACCCTGCATCAGTCACTCTACCCATCCAGGGACCTGCCAGCCTGGCCATAGCAGAGGTCTGCATGCCAGAGCACTGTCAGGATGTAGGCCAGTGTCCTGTAGGAAGATGAGGGGCAGGGTGGGGGCGGCTCCTGAGGAGCTGGGGCAGGGTGGGGGCAGGGTGAGGATAGAATCCAAAGTCAGAGAAGGGAGAGTTCAGGATCCTGGGTCACAGGGTTCAGCAGGGCCCTGGAGAGGGCGCTGATGTGCTCCAAAGATGGGTCCTGGTAAAGTGAAGAAGGGCATGTCCAGTGCTGCATTGACTAGACTATCAAGAACTTAGGAGCAGAGGCTGGACGAAGGGATTACTAGGCTCAGAGAAGCGGATAAATCAGAATGATACAGAAATAGAAGCAATACACACAGAGAAACTCCCAAAACAGGAAACCTCAAAAAGGTTCACAAAATACGTCCATGGGGAGGCCTGGAGGGGCGGAGATGGTTGTGCATCGAAAGTTGCATCAGTGGCTGAGTCGCGGAGCTGTGCGGGGTCCGATCTCCGCGCGATCGCCCTGTCCTGCCCAGAGCCCGGGGTTGGGGGGCTCGGGTTCCCGCTCCCCACGGGGAAGGCAGGCGAGGCCGGCTCCCCGCCGCGGCCTCTCCCCCTCCCTCCGCCTCCGCGCTCAGAGCCCGGGCCGTCGGTGGTCGCCCAGGTCCCCTCTTTTCCGTCCCAGACGGCGACAAACTCCCCGCGGACTCCGCGGAGCGGGAAAGGAGCCCGCGGCGGGGACTTGGCCGCGGGGAGGCGGGGAAGGACGGCGTCCCCAGCCGGCGACAAGGTTCCCGAACCCCCGGACTCACCGGTGTCTCCTCCGCCGGGGGTCGCGCCCACGCCCAACCCACTCGGCGCCGCCGCGAATCTCGGCGGGAGCAGCGGCAGAAACAGCAGAATCACGAGCCGCAAGCGCTCCGTGAACTTGGTGGTGGCCGTGGGCTGCATGGCGACCCCGAGCCGGCGGACGTCCCGGGTGAGGCGCGGAGTGGCTTCCGAAGGAGCCCGCGGCCGGGGACGCGGAGCGAGCCTGCTGTGGCCGGGCCCGGGCTTCGCGGGAGCGCACTTGACCCGACCGCTGTCCCGGAGCCGCGGCTCAGTTCCTCCCGCGTTCCCTTCTTATACTCGAGGCGGAGGCGACAGAACACAAGCGGAAGCAAAGAAGAGGAAGAGCGTGAACCGAACCGCCGGCAGAGCGGTGGCCCAGCGGACCTTTGGAATTCGCGGCCCGTTTTCGTAAAGCTGGCTGAATCATTTGCAGAAGCAGCCTCGGTTTTGAGCCCTCGCAGGAAGGACGCCCCTGGCGGAGCACTCCGCGGAATTTCCTTCTCACTTCAAAACCGCTAGCCGGTTGTTGTTGTGGGTTCGAGAAGTTTCTATCTTCCCGAAATGTTCTGACCAAGTTCTGGCACACTTTCTCAGACTCTGAAAGTAAAAGCAGAGGAATGCTATCACTCCAGCTACGCATCCTCTTAGCAACGTGTAAATTCTGTTGTGAATCCCATTTCCAAGCAGTACGATCTGCAGGTTTGCAGAGGAGAAAAAAAAACGAGTGATTTTTTTTTTCAGTGACCACACTTTAGCTCAGAGACAAAGTGAGTATTGGAGCTAGATTACATCACTTTTACTCAGGATCGTTTTCCTGTTGTATAAATTGCAGAAAATCAGCCACATAAAATGCTAGATTTATTATAAGTATGATAGATAAGAAAGCGTCCCATCCCCTTTAGTCATTGGAAACACGTATGTTAATTCTGGGCTTTGAGAACTAAATGGCCACAGTGTAAACAACAGCACCTGGAGAAACCCAGCTCAGCGGACTTAATCAGATATGACCAGATAGGTATTTGTAGGGCTCTAACCGAAGCTTAGTGAACTGCTCTATCTTAAATTTTTATTTATTTGTTTATTCATTCATTCATTCACGGGACATAGATTTATCTACTTTTGGTTTCCTTTAACAGAGCAACTCAAGATAAATGGGTCTGTTGCTAAGCATGTCCTGTGTCAAACTGGAAAATTTACTATGAGCAGTCATGTGTTTCTGAAAATTGTGAAAAGGATTTATAAATTTGCCAATCCGCTAGAAATGCTAGGTTAAGAGACAGTCCACTACTGTTTACTTCTCCATTTTCACCAGAAATTTAGGTTTTTAAGAGTTGAAAATTCTAGTATAGAAGCTTGAGGAATAATTTTAAATAGTTGAAAATACATTTAAAGAATATACCTAAACTGTGTGAATCGTAGTAACACTTTGCCTGTTGAGGTGAAATCACCAATTTTGTTTTCTTTTCCCTATTTTTTAAATTTAAATTCAATTAAATGACATGTAATGTATTCCTAGCTTCCGAGGTAGAGGTCAGCGATTCATGTCCCACATAACCCACAGTGCTGATTACACCGCGTGCCTCCCTCCCTCACAGCGTCCACCACCTAGTCTGTCCCTCCCGCTCCCCCTCTCCCCTCCAGCAACCCTCAGTTTGTCTTCTGGGATTAAGAGTCTCTTATGCTTTTTCTCTTATGGTTTGTCTGGTTTGACATAAGAGTCTCTTATGGTTTGTCTCCCTCTCNTTTTTTTTTTTTTCCCCCCCCCCCCCCCCCCCCGTTTTCTTTCTTAAATTCCACATATAAGTAAGACCATATGATACTTACCTTCTCTGATACTTCGCTTAGCAGAATACCCTCTAGTTCCATGCTTGTTGTCGCAAATGGCAAGATTTCGGTTTTCTGATGGCTGAGTATATTATACCACATCTTCTTTATTCATTCATCTGTTTCTGGACCTCTGGGCTCTTTCCATAGCTTGGCTATTGTGGACATTGCTGCCGTAAACATTGGGATGCACGAGCCCCTTCGAAACACTACATCTGTATCTTTGGGGTAAATCCCCAGCAGTGCAATTGCTGATAGAGTAGCTCTATTTTCAACTTTTTGAGGGACCTCCATACTGTTTTCCAGAGTGGCTGCACCAGCTTGCATTCCCACCAACAGTGTAGGAGTCTCCCCCTTTCTCCACATCCTCCCCAACATCTGTCCTTTCCTGACTGGTTACTTTTAGCCATTTGACTGGTGTGAGGTGGTATCTCACTGTGGTTTTGATTTGCATTTCCTGTTGCCCAGTGATGCTGAGCATTTTTTCATGTGTCTATTGGCCATTTGGATGTCTTCTTTGCAGAAATGTCTGTTCATGTCTTCTGTCCATTTCTTGATTGGATCGTTTGTTCCTTGGGTGTTGAGTTTGATAAGTTCTTTATAGATTTTGGATACTAGCCCTTTATCTGATATGTCATTCGCAAATATCTTCTCCCATTTGGTCGGTTGTCTTTTGATTTTGTTGACTGTTTCCTTTGCTGTGCAAAGGCTTTTGATCTTGATGAATCCCCAGTAGTTCATTTTTAATGCAGCTGATTTCTATGCATTGCTTTAAATCCTGCCAGCTTGCTGAATTCCTCTATGAGTGCTATCAAGTTTGGAGTGGAGTCTTTTGGGTTTTCCATGTAGAGTAACACGTCATCTGTGAAGAATAAGAGTTTGACTTTTTCTTTGTTGATTTGGATGCCTTTTATTTCTTTTTGTTGTCTGATTGCTGAGGCTAGGACTTCTAGTACTATGCTGAACAGCAGTGGTGAGAGTGGATCTTTCTGCCTTGTTCCTGACCATAGGGGAAAAGCTCTCAGTTTTTGCCCATTGAGAATGCTATGTGCTGTGCGCTTGCCATATATGGCTTTTATGGTATTTAGGTATGCTCCCTCTGTCCCTACACTGTGAAGAGTTTTCATCAAGAAAGGATGCTGTACCTTGTGAAATGCTTTTTCTGCATCTATTGAGAGGATCCTATGGCTCTTGTCCTTTCTTTTATTAAGGTAGTGTATCACACTGATTCGTTTGCAGATGTTGAACCACCCGTGTAGCCCAGGAATAACAACCACTTGGTCATAGTGAATAGTCCTTCTAATGTACGGTTGCATCCTATTGGCCAGTATCTCGGCGGCCACACTGCTGTCCTCCCAGTTTTCGTGATGTCCCCTGGTGCCAACAGTTTAGGATGTATTTCCCACACACCAGCACATTCTGCTGGGTCACCACAGGATCATCTCCTAGTAGGTCTCATGCTACCTGAGGGCCTCCTTGTCCTCAGACTCTGCTTCAAGTAGTTCCAGCAATGTCCAATATGGTCAAAGAGATCGATGGACTTAGGTGTTTTCCACTTCCTGGGTGTGCTGAAGATGAGGGTGAGAGTGTTTTATCTGCCTTTTTAGATGATTCGTTTAATTTTTAGATGTAGTTGAAGAGGTTTAGATTTAGGAGGCCCCTGGGACTGTATGATGTCCGGAAGTTCTCAAATATATATTTGAAAGCTTTGTTCATCTGGTGTTTTGACCCACGTTTGTGTCATTTTTTGACAGTGGTTCAGATTATATAGTCTTCAGTAGAGAGAAACAGAAGTCTCCTGACATATTGTACATATTGTACCCCAGTTGGATATCATATGGCTAATTTTTTGCTTTGACATATAGCACTACAGTAAATAATCCAACGTCTCTATTGCTTTTTGGTCCCCATGTGTTTCCAGCCTCGAATTAACATTGGGATTGCCATGCGGTAGGATGAACACGCGAACCACCATCGTGGATAGGGTGAAATATAGGGCAAATGAGTGATTCCACTTAAACTCCTCCCAACACAGAAGAGAAGTCTTGTTATTCCATTTCCTGTCCACCACTGGCTATGGGTCTCTGACAATTTTGTCAGTTTGATGCATGTATAAAGCAAGCCCGTTGTTCTTCACGTTGTCATGATTCCTTGGGATATGTTCAGTGATTTCATAGGCTTATTTACTGTCTGTGACTTGCTCTAAGCATTTGCACAGATCTTGGGAGAACCAGATTTATCCTTGTTTATTTGCAGGAGCTCCTGTATATTCTGGATACCAATGCTTTGCTCATGACGGAATACATCAACTTTTAGAAGCAGATCTGCTTCTGCTGTGAAGACTCACTGTGCTCTGAAGGAGGTGAGTCAGTGGGCCGGGAGGACAGAAGAGACAGTGCTGTGGTGGGTAATCCGGGAAAATCGGAAAGACTCTCAATTGCTTCATTCCCAGAATATTTGTTTGCATCTGGCCTGTCAATATTCCTGAGGGATCCTTCAATTCTCTTCTCTCCACAAGAGACCTAGCAGAATCACCACTTATTTTTACCCCTTACAGTGGAGAAAGAGCAAATTCCGTGAGTTCTCCTGGGATACAAAACAAATTCCAGGAGTCCGTGCCTGGTTCAGCCAGTTAAGTGTCTGCCTTCAGCTGAGGTCATGATCCCAGAGTCCTGGGGTGCAGCCTCCTGCTGGGCTCCCTGCTGGGATGGGAGCCAGCTTGTCCTTCTCCCTCTGCCCCTCCTCCCCCCACACATGCTTCTCTCCCTCCCTCCCACTTTCTCTCTCAAATAAATAAAAATCTTTTTAAAATTAAAAAAAAGGGGGGGCACCGGGGTGGCTCATTCGTCAAGCATCTCCCTTTGGCTCAGGTCATGATCCCAGGGTCCTGGGATCAAGCCCCACACCCGGCTCCCTGCTCAGAAGGAAGCCTGCTTCTCCCTCTCCCACTCCCCCTGCTTGTGTTCCCTCTCTATCTGTGTCTCTCTCTGTCAGGTAAATAAAATCTTTATATATAGACACACATATATATGTGTATGTATAATAAATAAAAGGAAGAATATCTATTACGTTTCTTGCTTCTGATAGAAATGCTGTCCTAAAGAAGAGGTCATATCCTGCCCTGCGCCAGGAGCTGCAGGAAGTGTCTCTGGTCTGTGCCCAAGGCACTCCTCTGCTGTGATTGGGCGGCTCTTTCCATCAGTCCTCTGCTGAGTTTCTCCTTGCCTGCAGGGGGCAGTATTCGGACCCGCAACTGACTGTGAGGAGTTTCAGCATTGCAACTGGGTGTGCTCCTCAGAGTGTCCAGAGTGCGATGGGTTTTAACTGGCCATGCTCCGATCTACTTGTTAAAGGCACCTGACGCTCTTCCCACTAGAGCGGAGGCTTACAGCACTCTATGGTCAGTAGACTTGGGGCGTGTGGGGGTTTGTGCTGGTTCTGGGGTGGGGGAGCCGGGGCTCAGTTCTCAGGACCACTAGCCCTAGGGACGAAGCACCTGCAGAGGACATGAGGTGGGACGTAGTGGGTCAGGCCTCCACTGTGCTGCTCTGTGAAGTCAGTCCCTGCTGATGGGGAAGGGGGTAAACATGCCTTCAGCCCACCTCCTCCTCCCCAGAGAGGGGAGTTTGCACCTGCCCCTGTCTGGGAAGCCCTTACAGAAAGTGAAGTCTCAATTCACCTTTCCTTTCCTTCTCCTAGATTCCTCCATTTTATTCCTCATGTTCCACGAGTAAGTGAAACTATATGATAATTGACTTTCTCTGCTTGAATTATTTCACTGAGCATAATCTGTGGACTCTGAGAAACAAATGGAGTGTTATGGAGGGGAGAGGGGAGGGAGGATGGGTGAGTCTGGTGATGGGTATTAAGGAGGGCATGTGTTGCATGGAGCACTGGGTGTGGTGCATAAACAATGAATCTTGGATCACTGAAAAAATTTTTAAAAATTTAAAAAGAAAGTGAAGTCTCCCCTGGTGTGTCCCAGGCAACCCTCAGATCCCTGCCTTCACCATGTCAGTGTCCAGGCCCTCCTCCAACGCCGCCTACCCCCCATCCGCCCTCATCCCCTCCCCACCACAAGGCAGTACACCTGTGTTCTATGCCAGGTGCACCGGCCAAGTTCCAAAACTACAAACTTTAGGAACCTGGTGTGGCCAGGACGCTTACTGACCCCTTGGGGGAGGGTCTCCCAAGAAGCTTCCTCCCAGACAGGAAGCCACACCAAGGCAGAGGAGCTTGGAGTTTGGAGTAAAGTGCAGCCAAAAGCCAGCCTCAAGGTTAGCCGCCCTCCGGAGGGGTCTCAGCCCCTATGCTAAGGGGACTGGTGGGGGGGTGGGGATGACACAAGCAATGGAGCCCACTGGTGCTTCTGTCCCCTCAGAGGCAATGCCACCTCTCCCAGATGCTCCCTAAGAAGCGAGAACCCTCTTTCCCAGCGCACCCCAGAGGAACCTCAGATCACGCTCCCAGCTCCCAGGCTATCCGCCCTCCTCCACAGGACCACCGCTATGCCTGCCAGACTCCACACCAGCCACAGCGCAGACTTCTACAACTCCAGTCTCTGAGCTCTGCTGGTTGTAAAAACTCACTATCATCAACCCTTCGTTTTCCCAGTCAATGGCTTTGGGGAAGTGCGATCCCCTGTGGGCTCCTCTGTCCTTCTGTCTTTCTCTCTGTGGCTTCTTTCCCTGACCAAGGCCCCTCCACTCTGCAGCACCTGTGGCCTCGTCCCCCCAAATCACACCTCTGCAACTCCTACCTTCCACGATGATGGTGGCCTCTTCTCTCCCTCTCTTGTGTAGTTTACTCTGTCGGTCCTCAGATCGCCGTGTTGGGTGTTCACAATGACTTGCTGCTTATCTAGAGACGAGGGAAGCCTCCGGTCCTCCTACTACTCCACCACCTTAGCTCTCCTCTCTAATCTTCCTTTATTTAAAGGACTTGAGGTTGTGTCACAAAAGAGAAAGAATCCCCGAGGTTCTCTAATGTCATATGGTACTTTTATTTTAACAATGAACAGGATCACGATGCTGACAAGTGTCTCCCTTCCACTACCAAAGGAGAAGTTCCACAAAGTTCTCTTCGTACAGAATTCTAGTTGAAGCAGTTAGAAGGCAGACGGTTGGGATTCCAGCAGTTTGCTCCAAGAGAAAACAGCGTTAATGTTATGCAAGAGTGCAGTGGTGGGTTATCATGGCCCACAATGAAGGCAATGGAATGTTCCAGCTCCTCCATAATCATGGGCATCTGGAGGATGCTCCCTTTGCCGTAGGGATCGGAGCTCCCGTTGGTTGAGGTGAACAGCAGATGGTGGAAAGACCCCCGCAGGAGGGACGGTGGGTGTCTGAGAGCACATCCCCAGGGGCTCCTTGGAGTGACCTCAGCCTCTAAAAGAGAGACAGGAACTTGTTCAAGTCGCTGAGGGAATCCTAGGTCAGTCCTACTGTCCCCCCACCCCTGTCACTCCCTCTCTCAAAGACCTGTCCTCACTGATGGTCCAGCATCCCCCCCACAGCTCCCTACCCCTGGGTCCAGAGCCTGAACACACTCCTCCCTCATTAGCACAACACACAGTCACCTCCAGGCCCCCTCCTGAAAGGTTGGGCTCAGGACTAAATCCAGGAATGCATCATCTGCTCCCTTTACTTAGATCTTGACCCACCCTTTTGATCAGAAGCCATAAAGGAGGGGCTGGGAGCACTACCCAAAGACAGGGACCTTAATCCTGGTTCCTCTGGCCTTGGGGAAGGTTCTAGGCAAAGATCCATCTTCCCTTGTCTTCAGCCTCTCCTCACCTTGGCAGCTGAACACAAGCTCTGAGCCTGACTGTCCTTGCGTGGCCCCATCCTTACCTGGTCCAGCATCCCACTCCAACAGCATCTCAATGCCCCCTCCCTCCTGAGGCACCTCTGCTCAAGGCAGGGCAGTTCAGCTGGCTGGGGCTCTGGGCTCCTCAGGAGGGAGGCTAGCTGCCAAGCGAGAGCACCAGGGCTGAGCCAGGTGTCCCAGGGGTCCCTGGAGCTCTGGCCTTCCGGAGAGTCTCTCCCATGGGCCCTCGGTCTTACCTGCATCACCCAAGGACAGCTGTGTGTTCTGCCTCATGGAGGGAGAGCAGAGCGGTGCTGTCTGGGGGTGGTCCTGGGCTTCCCCCGTCCCAGGAGCACATGCCTCTTTTATTGCAGTGTTACTGGACCTAGCAACTCTGAGAAGCTGCTCAGTGATTCTTCCATTTTGTTGATTTGAGAGAGAGAAGGAGAGAGAGAATGATGGCGTAGGGGTGGGGGAGTGCAACAGAGGGAGAAGGGGAAGAGGCCAGATGCTGAGCACTGCGAGGGAGGCAGGGGGAGGCCACGAGGGGAGCCTTGCCTCTCAGCATCCCGGGATCCTCACCTGAGCAGAAGGCAGATACTTAGTGGACTGAGCCACCCAGGGGTCCCAAAAATGGCTTCTAAGAAAGAAATCAGATTTTGTCATACCAGTCAGTAAACAAGATAGCACGTTTATTAAGTGACGAATTGACCTGCATTATGTTAATATGGAGGGGAATTGGCTTCCAAATTTAGGCTAAATTTGATAAGTAAATTTTAATGAAAATTTTAAACAATGTGACATTAAAGATTTGTTGTAATAAAAGATGGTGTGTTTTAAGAAATAGTTCTGGCAGGACTTAGTTAATCTGGGAATTATATGAGCGTATAAAGAGTTTCCTCTTCAATATTCTGGGTAAGATTCAGTTTCCAATCAGTGGTTTTTTCCCTTTCATATGCTCTGGTTATATAATACAATATGTTAACTTGGCTGGATGGAATTTGAATTTTTAATATATTAAAGTCATAGATATGTGTTTTTTAAAAAAGATACAAAACAAGCACACAGGGGCGCTGGTTGGCTCAGTGGGTTAAAGCCTCTGCCTTTGGCTCAGGTCATGATCTCAGGGTCCTAGGATTGAGCCCCACGTCAGGCTCCCTGCTCAACAGGGAGCCAGCTTCCTCCTCTCTCTCCCTCTGCCTGCCTCTCTGCCTACTTGTGATCTCTCTCTGTGTGTCTAATAAATAAATAAAATCTTCAAACAAAAAAAGAACAAGCACCCAGTTCAATAGTCTTAACTATTGTCACTATGCTGCACATTAATCCCCAGAATTTATGAGTCTCACACCAGGAAGTTTGTACTTTTTAACACCTTTGCCCATTCCCATTGTCCTTCCAAGTAGAGTTTTCCTGATTATTTGTGAGATATTCAATCTTTTCATAAGCTTATTTGTCATGTACTGCGGCTCTGGAGAACCAGATTTGTTCAACGTGTTGGTAGGAGCTCTTTATATATTTTAGATACTGATCCTTTGTCCATGGAGAAATAAAACAGTTTTTTATATTATTATTCTTTATTATGTTACGTTAGTCACATACAGTACATTATTCGTTTTTCATACAGCTTTCCACGATTCATTGTTTGCACCATACCCAGTGCTCCATGTAATACATGCCCTCCTTAATACCCACTCCCCAGCCAACCCCCCTCCCCACTCCCCCAACCCTCTCAAATCCTGTTTGTTTCTCAAAGTCCACAGTCTCTCATGGTTCATCTCTCCCTCGGGTTTCGCCCCTTTATTTTTCCCTTCATTTTCCTAATGTCCTCCATGGAATCCCTTATGTTCCACAAGTAAGTGAAATCATATGATAATTGTCTTTCTCTGCTTGGCTTCTTTCACTTGGCATAAGTTGGGTATTCATCCTTTCTGATGGCTGAGTAAGATTCCCTTGTATATATGGACCACATCGTCTTTATCCATTCCTCTGTCGAAGGGCATCTCAGGTGTTAGAAGCAGATCTCTTTCCTTCTTGAACACTCACTGTGTATTGAAGGAGGTAAGTCGGAGATGAGGGATCAAAGGAGAGTCACTACTGGGGATGTGTGGTCCAGGGGAATCCAAATCTCATTGCTTCGTTTCCAGAATTTTTATTGCATCCAGGGTGTCAGGATCATGTTTGAGACTTACAGACGGCTACTCGAGAGGTGATTTCAGACACAGAATGCCATGTATTTCCACTGTGTTATAATGTAATCTTCTCAAATAATGTAACCTTCAATTAATATTTCATTTAAATACTTATTTAATATCTATTAAAGGATAAATTACTAGAGAAAACCATCATAAATATAATCTTGTTCTATTTAAAACACTTGAGTCTCAAAAGAGAGAAAGAAGCCCTAAGATTCTCTACTTTCACACAGTATTCTTTTAGCAATGAGCAGCTCGTCATACTGACAAGTGTCTGATTTCTGATACCAAAGGAAAACCTGGGAAATATTCTCTTTGTTAGAAGTTAGAAGGCAAGTTAAAAGGCAAGTACGGGAATCCCATCCGTTAGCACCAGAACATCAGTGTTAAGAAAGAGTGCAGAGGTGGATCATGATGACCGAGAACACAGGCAGGGAAATACTGCATCCCTACCACAATCACGATCTCCTGGAGGATTGAAGGATTCTGTCTTTGCTACAGGGATGGAAGCTCCCATTGGTGGACAGGAACAGCAGGTAGACGGCCGCCCATAAAAAGGGAGGGGGCTTCAGGAGAGCACATGCTCGGGTCTTCTCCAACCAGCTTCAGCCTCTGAAAGAGAAACAGGACCTTGTTCCAGTGGCTGAGGAAATCCTGGGTCAGTCGTCTTGGGCTTCTCCCTCCCCAGTTACCGCCTGGCTCAAAGCCAGCTCAATCTGAGGGTCGAGGATCATCCTACACTCCCCCCGACACTGGACCCCCAACCCTTGGGTCCAATAGCTTGAACAAACGCTTCCCTCATGACCACAAAACGGTCAGGCCCAGGCCCTACTATTGAACACCTGGGCTCAAGACTAAAGCCACCAACGATCCACCTGTTCCCATGACATAGATCCTGGCCCCTTTCTGGTGGGAAGGCCTAAGGGAGTGGCTGGGAGCCCTACCCAGGAAGGGACCTGGAACCTGGTTCCTCTAGCCTTGGGGAAGGTTCTAGGCAAAGATCCATCTTCCCTGTCTTCAGCCTCTCCTCACCTTCGCAGCTGAACACAAGCTCTGAGAGTGATGTCCTTGCCTGGCCCCAACCTTTCCCGGTCTGGTCAGGTGACAGCATCCCACTCCAACAGCAGCTCAATCCCCACTCCCTCCTGAGCCATCTCTGCTCAAGGCGGGGGCAGTTCAGCTGGCTGGGGCTCTAGGCTCCTCAGGAGCCTAGCTACCAGGCGAGACCACCAGGGCTGAGCCAGGGGTCCCAGGGGTCCCTGGAGCTCAGGCCTTCTAATCTCATCCTGGACAGTCTCTCCCATAGGCACTCGGTCTTACCTGCATCACCCAAGGACAGCTGTGTGGGAGCAGAGCCCTGAAAGCCAGC
Source organism: Ailurus styani (assembly GCA_002007465.1). Classification (NCBI taxonomy): domain Eukaryota; kingdom Metazoa; phylum Chordata; class Mammalia; order Carnivora; family Ailuridae; genus Ailurus; species Ailurus styani. Next base: position 417,322 of record LNAC01001087.1, read on the forward strand.
CTTTGGATGGGTCTGCCACGGCCTTCCCACCCCTCTTCACTAGTTCAGACACGGGACCCTCTCCTGGATGCACTACGGAGAGCTCCCCCATCCCTAGGACACATCACTTGCAGCCACCTG
>LNAC01001088.1:0-26863 GCA_002007465.1 Ailurus styani
GATTCACAGACCTGTACCCCTTGGGCAAATAATAAAAATAAAATTAAAAAAAAAATAAATAGTTAATGTAATAATATAATATAAATAATTATAAATTTTATGCAGTCCCTAAAGTAGCCACAAAGAAAATATCTATATTGATACATAATAGGTACAATATAGGTACGTAACAAAAATAAGAAAGAAATCAAAGCATGTCACAACAAAGAAATTAACAAAAGACAAAGAAAGGAAATAAGAGAGGAAAAAAACAAAATAATAAAAAGACAAACTGAAAACAATGAGCAAAATAAGAATGGCATGTCCTTTCCTAACATTAATTCTTAAAATGTAAATGGATTAAATAAACATCATAATCAAAAGACATGGAGTGGGGACGCCTGGGTGGCTCGGTTAAGTGTCTGCCTTCAGCTCAGGTCATGATCCCAGGGTCCTGGGATCCAGGCCCACATCGGGCTCCCTGCTCGATAGGGAGCCTGCTTCTCCCTCTGTTTGCCACTCTCCCTGCTTGTGGTCTCTCCCTCTCTCTCTGACAAATAAATAAATAAATCTAAAAAAAAAAAATACATGGAGTGGCTGCATAGATTAAAAACACAAGATCCAACTCTATGGTGTATACAAAAGACTTTAGATATAAAGATATAAACAGGTGGAAAGGAAAAGGATAGAAAAAGATATTTTTGCAAATGGTAACTAGAAAAGAGCAGTGAAGTCCATACTTATCTCTGACAAAATAAACTTCCAGTCAAACTGTCACAAGAGACAAAGACGGACATTGGATAATGATAATCAGAAGGATCTAACATTTCTGTCATTCTGTAGGTCCATTCTGTATTTTCAGAAGTCCATTTATTATTTATTTATAGTGTTTTCACAGTGTATCTGTTTGCATGATTCTTTAGTGGTTGTTCTATGTTTTATATTTATATGCATACCATCACAGTCTCCTTACCCCGTCGTTTGGCCAGTTCAAGTGAAGTATAAAACTTTACTTCCCTTTAAATCCCTTTACCCTACCTCATTCGTAGTTAGCTTAAACATTTTTTAATATAAATTTGGAACCAGATCAACAGAGTTATAAGTTTTCCTTCAATAGTCAAACATAATTCAGAAAATTAAAGATCAGATTGCTGTATCGTTTTTTTCTTATTACATTTTTTCTTCTTTCCAGATTCCAGGATTTCTCCTTTTATGTAACTACTAGATAAATTTCTTTGGCCATTTAGGAATTTTCTAGAGGAGAAATAGTCAGATAATTAACCTATTCCAAACTACGGTTCAGAGGGTGAAGTCCCATTAGACTAATGACCTCATAGTGTGCTTACTAGTTTCTCCATCAAGAGGGTGATATTGAGAAAATAGAGAAATTTTGGAAATAATGAGAAAAATATAGCACGTATTTTCCAGATGTAAGAAACAACTGTTTTTCAAGCTGGAAATTCTAATCACTATTTGAAAACAAGACAAACTGGCACCTGGCAGCAGATTATTACTTTCTGATTTATTCATTTCTTTCGATAAGTTACTCAACTTTCCATTGTGTTTTGCTCATGGGAACTTGTGTTTATGATGAGACTTTCTCCACATGGGTGAGAAGGTGAAAAACTCATAAGGTGTGTAGGCCCCATATCAGTAACTTTGGGATTCTGAAAACATTTAGTGTCCCCTCAGGTCCATCCCTTGTCAAGAACAAAACAGAAATCTTAAAAAGACATCTTTTTAAGACTAAGCAACCTGATTACACAGCCAACAGAGTATTATTTTACTTCCCTTTCATCTCTTCCATGAGAAATGTCTCCTTTATATGCTATGGGATTTGATATTCTTAGATCCTGAAAAGATCTTTATGACACAGTCTCGAATCTGCTTGGTTTTCACCCCATAGACAATAGGGTTCATAGTGGGAGGCAAGAGCAGATAAATATTGGCCACAATGATGTGGCAAGATGGAGGGATTGCATGGCTCCCAAAACGATTAAAAAAGAAGCAGAAGAAGGCTGGACTGTAGGAGAAAACAATGGCACAGATGTGGGCAGTGCAGGTGCTGAAGGCCTTCTGTCGAGCATCTGCTGAAGAGAGATTGATCACTGCCCGGAGGATCATGGTGTAGGAGATTGTGATGCACAGGATGTCAAAGCCCCCAATCAGGAGGGCAGCCATCAGACCATAGATAACATTGGCTTTGATATTTCCACAGGATAACTTAGCTACAGATAACTGGTCACAATAGGTATGGTGTATTATATTGCCCTTGCAATAGGGTAGTCTCTTGGTGAAGAAAATCAAGGGAATGATTAGCAACACTGCTCTCAGGAAAGTAGCCAGCCCAACCTTGGCAATGACAGGATTGGTGAGGATAGTCGAGTAGCGCAGAGGGTAACAGATAGCTACATATCGGTCTAGGGCCATAAGCATGAGCACCCCAGACTCCATCCCTGTGAAGGTATGGATGAAGAACATCTGGACTAGGCATTCTTCAAAACTAATTTCCTTGAGATGAAACCAGAAGATGCAGAGAGCTTTAGGGATTGTACTGGAGCACATGACAAGGTCAGTAAGGGAGAGCATGGCCAAAAAGTAATACATGGACCTGTGCAAGGAGTCCTCATAGCAGATGAGGTAGAGGAGTCCACAATTCCCTACCATGGCCACCACATACATGGAACAGAATGGGAAGGAAATCCACATGTGCATGTTCTCCAGTCCTGGGATCCCATTAAGAATGAATGAGGCTGGTGTTACATCTGTTTGGTTCAGAATTATCATAATTAAGCTGGTGTAAACATTAAGAAGCTTGTAGGGTTGAAGTTTTATTTTTGTTTTGTTTCATTTTTTGACCCTCCGAGATTTGGAAAAATATAAAAAAAAAACAAAAAAAACCCCAACTTTGTTGTGCTCCCTCTCTCTGTCTCTTCTCTCTGTTAAATATTGTATTGTAATAACAAGAAAAGGAACATTTTAAATGCCAAGGCATGTTTATTTAAACATTGTTTAAACAAAGTTTAAACCATTGTTTGTTAATTATCAGTTCATTTAACAATACATACCTCACACCATACTTCACAGATACTGTGTCTATATTACTTGAAAACAAAAAGGTATAGATACAGTCCATAAAGTTATAATCAAGTATAATTGAGTTACACTTATGAGTTATGTCATTATGATCTCTCAGATTGATATTTGTTATAATATCTTATTTAAATATTAATTATGATTTATCCATTTGGGTGTCTCTTAAGGTAGAACACATTGATTACCTCACCAGTGATGCAACATATATGATTAGGATGTATTTGTTATTGTTTTTATTTTTTATTCTTATTTTTAATAATAATTCATATTTATACTTACTATGTACCAGGTAAAGTTATAAAAAGTTTATATATTTTAACTCATCTCATCCTCACTAGGAGCCCAGGATGTATTTTTATTAATCTACACTTTATTATTGAGTAAATGGAGGCTCCGTGTAGATAAAGTTTGTCTGAATTTCAAAGGCATTCTCAATTTCCTAGTTTAATGTATAGATACTAAGAGGACTGTTGATACTTTTTACATGAACTACTCTGCTTTTCTTCATTTATTTGTTTTCTGGTTCTGAAATACTTAACATTTTAAAACTTCTATGCTTTCCCATTCAATGCCGGTAATGGTGATGATTGAGGTGGATGTGTGCATGTATGTCATTTATCATGCAGGCATTTATTCGGCCTTTTTGGGTCCAGACATCTGTGACCTTTGGTTTCAGAAATTTTCTTGTATTAACTTTTTTTTAAGATTGAAGACAATTTTATTTTTAAAAATACATACATATATCTGGTTTTTGTAGTTCTTTTTTTAATGTGTTGTATTAACTTTTGATAATATCTTCCTAATTGTGTCCTTGTTATTTTACTACTATTACTTTTAGTTAGATATGGAATCTTCTGGCCTTATTGTCTTCTTTTCATTTTTTTCCTTTTAAAATTTTTATATTGTATCTCTTGATTTTTTAATCTATTTTCTATAAAAATTCCTGAACTCTATATCCCAAATTGTCTTGGCATTTTTTTTGTTGTCTAATATTACAAATTTCCAACAACCTATTTTCTTCTGAATCTTGTGAATCTGACAGTAATATATATATATGTACACAGATATATGCCTCATATATAATTTCTATTATCATCTAAGTTTCAGTTATTTATTTTTTTAGCTTTTGTCTTTTACTTTGGAGGAGTTTCTCATATACCTGGTAATTTTTAAATATTGATTCACACTTAAGAAAGAGGCTATAGGGGCGCCTGGGTGGCTCAGTGGGTTAAAGCCTCTGCCTTTGGTTCAGGTCATGATCTCAGGGTCCTGGGATCAAGCCCCACATTGGGCTCTCTGCTCAGCGGGGAGCCCACTTCCCCCTCTCTCTCTGCCTGTCTCTCTGCCTGCTTGTGATGTCTCTCTCTGTCAAATAAATAAATAAAATCTAAAAAAAAAAGAAAGAAAGAAAAAAGAAGCTATAGAGAGCTGATTTGAAATTCCAAGTGATGAGTGAATTTCATCAATTGGTAGGATTTACTTAGAGTGCTCAAGCAGGGATCTCTACTGTCTTGGAGGCATTCTTAGTTACCAGAGTTCATAGCTTTTTTCCTCGGGGACTTTCGATTTTTGCAGAAAGTCTATATCCTGGAGGATTGCATGGCTGGCTGCCAATGTTCCTGGAGTTAAGTAGTAGGGTACTGAGGAACTCACATTAAAGTAAGAATACTTGACTAAAGTATGTCATTTTTTAATGAATCTTCATCCTTGGCTTTCATCACACCTTTTCTACACATTCATATTATTAGTTGCAGTTTCTTCCTAAAATATACTTCTAGTCACATAAGAGAATAATAACATTGTTTAGGATAGTGGAAGAATCAGAGATATCAAGTTGTTCTTCATTCAGTTTTTCTACCTACACCTATGTTTTATCTTTATATATTTGCACCATGGGATGACAGATTAGGTACTGCAAAAGACAACTTGTTTGGAAATAGTAAAGTGACATAGGATGAACATGTTTATAATAATGCTCTTCAAATATTTCTTCTATGGCATTACAAAAATCATAGATCATATAGGAGCAGAAAGAAATGGCAATGAATTTAACTTTGAGGCATATCAGAAAAGTTTCTAAGAGGAATAGACAAATCCTTTTAAACATGAAAGCATGGTTAGGTTTATGATGAGCCAAACAGGCAGAGCAGTGTTCTCTCTTGCTGCTTGCTATTTCTTACTCAAATCCTACTGACATTTTAGCTACATGATTTTGCAAACTTCTTTTCTTTTTTGTGTTCCCCCAAAATAGCCTCTAGTATAGTATAATTCAGGAAGACTCAATTCTCTCTTTGACAGGTTAGAAAGCCAACCTCTATAGCCTTTTAATATCATGTAATTAGCAAAGTGCCAGGATTACAGTTAAAAAATATATTTGTTTATGGAATCAATGTCTTTCACTATTTTAACATCATGGTATTATAAAAATCTTATGATATTCTTGAATCATTCACAACTTAATAAATCTTCATATTAACACAGATTGCACTTTACACCTACAGTGTCAAGCAAGACAGCACATATTAGATGTTGATAAATAATTTTGAATAAATGAGCAGATTAATGAATTAACTAGTCATAGTCTGTACTTGACTTTAAGCAATATTAAATTAAAGGCTGTAGGGTGCCTGGGTGGCTCAGTGGGTTAAAGCCGCTGCCTTCGGCTCAGGTCATGATCCCAGGGTCCTGGGATCGAGGCCCACATCGGGCTCTCTGCTCAGCAGGGAGCCTGCTTCCTCCTCTCTCCTCTCTCTCTGCCTGCCTCTCTGCCTACTTGTAATCTCTCTCTCTGTGTCAAATGAATAAATAAAATCTTTAAAAAAAATTAAAGGCTGTAGTATAAATATTATTACTTGGAAAGCACAAAGGAACCACCAGAAGCAACAAAACCAGAATGTTTACTTCATAAATCACCAGAATTTATAAATTTCAAAAAAAATCCTGAAAGAGAGAAAACAAAGGAAATCCCAAGGAAGTAGAAAAAAATAATGTGCTAGGAAAAATAAATATATTGGTCTGGGAAATAAAGATCGACTATGTAAACTGCACTAAAAATTGGTTTTAAAGTGATTTTTTAAAGTATATATATATATTATATATAATATATGTAAGATATATGCATAATATATATTATATATTATTATGTATTATAATATATATATATTTTAGTGAGTAAAGTGATAGAAGCTTATTAAGCAAGTATACAGAAAAAGCTCTCAGGAGTGAGAGGGGGTCCTGAGAGGGTTGCCAATAAGGGCATCCATTAAAAGTACTTATGTTTTAAGAAGAGGTTTATCAGAAAATATACCATACTCAAAATATGTAGAGACTTCTCTTTTGTAAACAGAAAACATACCAAATAACCAAAATAACAAAACATACCAAATTTTGGATAAAATATTACACTCAGATAATGCAGAAATAAAAGCAAGAAAATATTGGATTAAGATCACACTGAACAAAAATCAAAGAAAGCGTTGACATAGCGCAATGAAAGCTGATATACCAAATTGTTTTATCTGTAGTTTTGGCAAAGTTTCTCCACAACCAAAGCATTGCATGGTGTTGATGTAATTCTCTGGCTTACTTTTTTAGTACACAGATTTTTAAAACAAGACACTTAAAAATAAGTAAGTAAATAAATAAATAATAAAATTAGATTCTTAAATTATATCACAGCTTATTAACTGCTCCTTAGTTTCTTAACATAGTGTCATGGGTGTGGCCTGCAACTGGTAATAAAAGGCTCACAGAAGCATTACAGTTTGCATTTTCAAAAAAGAACACTAAGGGTTTGTAAAGTAAGAGTTGTGTTTCCATGAAGAACAATTATGCCATCAAGTTTCCTTCTGTCAGACTTGTAAATGTGTACTTCATGTTTGAATACAAAAATATTTTTTATGAATTTCACATATATCATGAATGGAAATTTTAAAAATATAAAGATCACATATATCTATATAAGTGCATTTATGTTTATCCATCTATATATGTTTTCTTTTAAAATAAAATAGATATTGAAATTCTTTTGATAAATATTTGACTAGTATACAATAAATTGTCATAAGTTGTTGAAAAAATAATATCACTACTCAATTCTTACTACATTAAAATAGTCAGGTCTTTATGTATCTGTATAATAGAAGGAGATTAATTTAGGAAGAATATAGGTATCCATAATTTTAAAATAGACAATATATTTCTGAGATTCCTTGTGCTCTGTTCTAGAGAATATCTTTTCTAAATATGAAATAAATATCCTACATATAGCTCTTGTGCTTTCTTTGTATAGTTATGTCATTTTTTATTAACATATAATGTATTATTTGCTTCAGGGGACATATGTCTTTAACTACTAAAACTGACTTTCATATTACACAATAATTTCAGGTCCCATCTTTAATACATTTACAATTTACAAAACTCTCAGAGGTCCATGCTTATATACAGGTAATAGAGTGAGTACTAACCATAAAATAACAGGAAATTTCCAAAACAGATTTAAAATGATTTCAATACATCATAACTTAATTGTTCTAGCAAGGAAAATTAATTAACATTATGTCGTGGTGAAGACAGGTATTTTGGAATAGTAACATTAATACATGTATGTTATTTGTAAAGCACAACTTTGATATCAACTTTTGTCTATTGTCATTCCCAAACCCCATAAAACAAGCTTGTTTTCTCCTTAGACTGCCCTAAATCTCTAAAACCCATGGTCATCTCTTATACAGCAGTGATACCCTCCAGGCAAGGGCTGTTATCCTAAATGGATGAAATACAGTCTTAATTAAATCTCTCTAGAAATGAACCAAGAAAAATTTGGTTATCTTTCTGAGAACAGGAGGAGGGCAAGTAAGAAGCAAGAGTGTTGGGAGCCTGGGTGGCTCAGTGGGTTAAAGCCTCTGCCTTTGGCTCAGGTCATGATCTCAGGGTCCTGGGATGGAGTCCCTAATTCCACTCTCTGCTCAGCAGGGAGCCTGCTTCCTCCTCTCTCTCTGCCTGCCTCTCTGCCTACTTGTGATATCTCTCTCTCTCTGTCAAATAAATAAATAAAATCTTAAAAAAAAAAAAAAAGAAGAAGCAAGAGTGTTCTGGCCAAGGCTGAACTATTTTCCTAGTTCTCCTCCATTTCTTCTTGTCATGAACATGAGTCATAGCTGACTTCCAGTACAAAAGGACCAGTGATTCCTACTTGGTTAGGGAAATGACACAGATCCTTGTTATCATGATGGAAAGTTACGTTGAATTGCACTCTGAGAATTGGGGAAACATTTGGTAACCTCCCAGCCTCCCACAACACTCCTTCTTGTCTTCAAACATGGTGAATGGACTCAAGTCTGTATTTCTGAGATTATCATAAACAATTCATTTACATTCAAAGCCTCTACTTTATCTTTCTGCCTAAAAAATAAAAAATCCTGTCTCTAGTCCCCATTTTGTGTTCCTTTAATACCTTAGCTTCTGGATAGCAGACAGTGAGCTGAATGCAGTCTGGTCCAGGTGTTCAGGAACTTAGTTCAAAAGCATAGGCTATATGTACATGCACAACCCTCAATTTCTAAGTCCCATGATACATGTACTAGTGTATTGGGTGTTTGAGAAAAATGTCCTATATATCCCAAAGGGATAGTACAAAAATTAGAGACACAGATGCTTGTGTAGTAATCAAGCTAACCCTGAAGGGAGGAGGAAGCGTGGAAGCTTTCTATTCTTACTGCTATATAATGATACTTAAGTGAATATTTCATATGCATGTGTGTGTGTGCACACATGTGTGAGCACATACTTAATGGAGAGGAATTGAACTCAAATTTTAGTAGAAGTGAGTGATTTTAACACTGCCAAGTTTTCTTTCCATGTGAGGCATTGTAGGACACATGGTAAAAGCACTTACACAGACTGTTTTAGTCCCTCACACATCCATCCATTTCTTCTTTTATTCATTTATTTTTTAATGTCTCTAATTCAGTAACATCACTGAGCACTTTAGTCACCTCCAAGTCAGGGTAGTAAGTATAAAAAAGAAAATAAACAACATGAACCTCGAAAACTTTATGCTAGGTCAAACAATTCAGACAGTCACATATTGTGCTATTCCATTTATAGGAAATATTAAGAATAGGCAAATCCGTAGAATGGAAAGTAAATTTTTGGTTGGCATGGACAGGGTGAAGGAGGTGACTGCTTAAAATGTATTGGCTCTTTTGGGGAGATGACTAAAATATTCTGGAATTACATAGTGGTGATGATTGCACAGTAGTGTGAATGTACCAAAAGCCACTGAATGGTACAATGAACATCATTAAAATGGTAAATTTAGAGGGCTCCTGGGTGGCTCATTGGGTTAAGCATCTGACTGTTGGTTTGGGCTTAGGTCATGATCTCATGGGTTGTGATCTCATGGGTCCTCAGATGAAGCCCTGTCTCAGACTCTGTGCTCAGTGGGGAGTCTGCTTGAAGATTATCTCCCTCTACTCCTCCCTCCACTTGTGCTCTCTGTCTCTAATATAAATAAATCTTTTAAAAATGGTGAATTTCATATTAATTGACTTTTAGGACAATTTTTTAAAAGTTACAAAGCTCTCTTACTGAGATTCAGCTGTTCTTTGGCTTTATTTAACTATTTGTTTTTGTGCAGGGTAGTTTTTCTTTTTTAAGATTTTTAAAAATGTATTCATTTGAGAGAGAATGAGAATGAGCAAAAACATAAGCAGTGGGCAGAGTCAGGTGTCAGAGGGAGAGTGAGTAGCAGGCTCCCCTCTGAGCAGAATACCCCAACACAGGGGCTGAATCCCAGAACCTGAGGATCCTGAGCTGAGGCGAAGGCAGATGCTTAACTGAGCCACCGAGGTGCCCCTATGCAGTGCAGTTTCTGTTTTTAGAATAAAACTTCCTTTCCCGCCCCCTTTTATTTTAATTTAAATGCAGTTAGCCTACATAGTGTATCATTAGTTTTTGGTGTAGTGTTCAATGATTCATTAGTTACATGTAACACCCAGGGCTCATCACATCACAGTTCTTCCTTAATGCCCATCACCCAGTTACCCCATCCTCCTCTCCACCTCCCTTTTCACAACCCAGTTTGTTTCCTGGAGTCAAGAGTCTGTCATGCTTTGGCTCCCTCTCTGCTTTCTTCCCATTCATTTTTCGCTCCCTTCCCATATGATCCTCTGAACTATTTCTTATAGTCCACGTATTAGTGAAACTGTATGATAATTGCCTTTCTCTGATTGACTTATTTCAATTAGCATAATACCCTCCAGTTCCATCCATGTCAGTGTAAATGGGAGGTGTTCATCCTTTCTGAAGGCTGAGTAATACTCCTTAGTATATATGAACCACGTCTTTATGCATTCACCTGTTGAAGGACACCTCAGCTCCTTCCATAGTTTGGCAATTGTGGGCATTGCAGCTATGAACGCTGGGGTGCAGGCAGTACAGTTTTAATGAGTTTAGCATACATCTATTCCCACAGGCTTTGACACATAAGTTTATGAAAAATATCTTAACCAATGGAGATGTTACTTAAAAGACATATACCCAGTGCAGATTTACTGACTTAACAAGAGGGCTAATACCATATACTTCTACATCTAAATTTACATACACTTAGATCTTGTTTGTTTGTTTGCCCAACATGGGGCTTTAACTCATGACCATGACATAAGCTGAGATCAAGAGACAGACACCCAACCACGAACCCACCCAAGAGCCTCAGATCTTAATGAAAAACATGTTAGTTGAAAGAATTTATATGCAGTGTAGTTTTAATGAGTTAAGCATATGGCTATTCCCATATGCTTCTACACATGTGAGCAAACACTTCATTTTTTTATTTCTTTTGATTTCTTTTTCTTTTTGTAATTTGAATATAGTTGACACACAATGTTTTATATGTTTCAGGTATACAACATAGAGATCCAACATCTCTGTACAAAATGCTATGCTCACCACAAGTGTAGATGCCACCTGTCACCACACAATGTTATTTATTACAATATCATTGACTGCATTCCTTATGTTGTACCATTTATTCCTATAACGTCTTCATTCCATAACTGGAAGCCTGTATCTCCCACTCTCCTTCACCCACTTGGCCCATCCTCCCACCTTCTTGCCCTCTGGCAACTATCAGTTTGTTTTCTGTATTTATGGGTCTCATTCTGCTGTTTGTTAATTCATTGGTTTTGTTTTTTTAAGATTCCACACCTAAGTGAAATCGTATGTATTTGTTTTACTCAGTCTAAATTATTTGACTTAAAATAATACCCTGTAAATCCATCCACATTGTCTCAAATAGCAAGATCTCATCCTCTTTCATGGCTGCATATTTTCTTGCATATTTATATACACCACATCTTCCATATCCTTTTATCTGTCAGTGGACATTTAGGTTGCTTCCATATCTTAGGTCCTAAAAATAATGCCGCAATAAATAGAGGAGTGCACACACCATTTAAAATCAGTGTTTTTGTTTTCATTGGATAAATACCCAGAAATGGAATTATTGGATCATGTGGAACACCTGTTTTCAATTTTTGAAGAACCTTCATATTGTTTTATATAGTGGCTCAGCTATTTTTTCTGGATAAGCATTACCCTAATTGCAGCCAACTTTTAATTAGTATCAAGAAGGCAAGAAAGTTGATTTTGACTTCTTTTTTTATAATTTACCCATTGCTTTTATTAGGGACAAACTTTTTTTTTTGCCTTTCCTATCAATTTTCTATTTTTTAATTTTTTTCACCATAGCACATACCCTCCCCAATGTCCCTTATCCAGCCATCACATCTCTCCCACCCCTCCCGTTCCAGCAACCTTCAGATTGTTTCCTGAGATTAAGTCTCTTATGTTTTGTCTCCCTTTCTGGTTTTGTCTTGTTTCATTTTTCCCTCCCTTCCCCCATGATCCTGTCTTGTTTCTCAAATTCCTCATATCAGTGGGATAATACGATAATTGTCTTTCTCTGGTTGACCTGTTTCACTTAGCATAATACTGTCTAGTTCCATCCATGTCATTGTAAATGTCAAGATTCCAGGGGGGGTGGGTTTGATGGCTGCATAGTATTCCACTCTGTGTGTGTGTGTGTGTGTTTGTGTGTGTGTGTGTGTACCACTTATTTATCCATTCATATGTTGATAGACATCTAGGCTCAGGAACAAACTTTTTAATATTATCATTTTGTCATTTTCAATTATGTCACTCACAGTTCACTGGTTTCTGTGTGAACACAAGTATTTCTCTGGATAAATTGAGTGTAACTGCTAAATTGTATGATAGTTTGAGTACTGGTTTTTTAATCAACTGCCAAAATATTTTCCAGAATGGCTGTCCCATTTTATATTCCTACCAGTAATGTATTAATGATTTACTTTCTCCATATTCTTGCCAGAATCTCATGTTGTTAGTAGGTTTTATTTTATCCTGTGTCATGGTTGTGTAGTGACATTCTATCTCAATTTTAATTTTTATTTGTGTATGGCTAATGGTGTTGAATGTTTTTTAAAATTTTTATTTAAATTAAAATAGTAAACATATTGTGTATTATTAGTTTCAAGGGTAGAATTTAGTGATTCATCAGTTGCATATAACACACCGTGCTCATTACATCAAGTGCACTCCTTAATGACCATCACACAGTTACCCCAATCCCCACAAACCTCCCCTCCAACAACTGGTAGTTTGTTCCTTGCAGTTGAGGGTCTCTTATGTTTTGCCTCCCTCTATTTTTCATCTTATTTTTCCTTCACTTCTGCTATGTTCATCTCTTTTGTTTCTTAACTCCCACATATGAATGATATCATATACTGTTTTTTTATGATATCCATTTGACATTTGTATGTCTTTATCAGTGAATTGCCTGTTTATATTTTTGTCTATTTTTGGATTTTTTTTTTACCTTTAAGTGCATGTGTGTGTGTGTGTGTGTGTGTGTGTGTGTAATTGTGCATGTGTGTTGGTTAGGTCTTCAAAATATATTTCCCATTCTGTACCTTGTTTTTTCATCCTCTTAATAGGGCCTTTACCAGAATAAAATTTAAAAAAATTAATACAGTTTAATTTTTCATTTTTTTTCTTTTTGCATTATGCTTTGGCATCAAGTCTAACAACTCTGCTTAGTCCTGGATCTCAAAGATTTATCCCATTACTTTTTGAAATGTTTTATAGCTTCAAATTTTTCATTTATGTTCACTCTCCATCCTTTTGAGTTAATTTATGTGTAAGGTACAATCAACAAACAACCTTGATTTAGGTCAGCACTGTTCTTAGTTTTGTCTATCAACACCCAACTCTTCCAGCAGACTTTATTGAAAGGCTACACTTCCTTTATTGAATTTCTTTTGTTTGTATGTCAAAACTCATTTGGACATATATGTGGGGGTATATTTCTAGGTTTTCTATTCTGTTCCATTGCTCTATGTACCTGCCCTCTACCAATACCACAGTCTTGATTATTGCAGCTGTGTAAGTCTTGAAATTGCTAAGACTCCTTCCTCATTTCAGTATGTGTTTTCAACTGTTTCAGGTATTGCCATTCCTTCAGTGTTCTAAATAAATTTTAGAATAATTTTGTCTATATCAACAAAAACTCTTGCTTGGATTTTTATAAGAATTGCAACACACCTGTGTATCAGTTTGGGGGTAACTTTTATCTCTTCATCCATGAATATTATATGTCCCTTCATTTAGTTGGATTTTTAAAAATTTCTTTAATTGGCAATGTATAGTCTTGTTAAAAATAATATACATATTATTATAATATATAAAGGGAACTACCATTCCACCTTCTACTTCTATGAGCTTAACTACATTAAATGCCTCATTTAAATGGGATCATAACAACATTTGTTCTTGTGTGACTGACTTTTTTCACTAAGCATAATATCCTCAAGGGGTATCCATGAGGTAGCATATGACAGTTTACTTTTTTATGCCTGAATAATATTATCTTGTATGTATATACTGTATTTCTTTTTCTATTCATCTATCCTTGGACCTTTAGGTTACTTCTATATTTTGGATATTTTGAATAGCAAGAATACATGTATGTCATTGAGATTCTATTTTCAGCTCTTTAGGGTAAATATTCAGAAGTGAGATTTCTGGGTCAGATGGTAATTCTATTTTTAAATTCTTGAGGAACCTCCATACTACTTTTCATAGTGGTTGCACAAATTTTCCTTCCCACTGGCAGTGGACATGGGTTCTAAGCTTTCTGTATCCTCACCTAAAACTCTTTGCTTGATTGATCTTATAGTTGCCATCCTAACAAGATGAGAAATGATATTTCATTGTGGTTTTGCTTTGCATTCTCCAATGATTAGTGATGTTGAGCATCTTTTAATAACTGTCGGCCATTTGTCTGTCTTCCTATTAAGCAGAAGTGATGAAAATCATAAAATGTGCACTGCTTCTGAAGTAAAATAATGAAAATGTTTCAAGTTATCAGGAATACAGAATTGGATTTGTCATTCCTGATAGATAGAGTTAGATGAGCCCAGAAAGAGGCCTATTTAATTTGTTAACATGGAAGCCACTAGTGAAATTGACAAAAGCAATTTCAGGTGATGGATGTGATGACAAAAAGACCAATTAAGGGAAGGATGATTTCAAGTTGAGAAAGTAAAGGGAAAGATAATGACAACTTGTTCTTCAAATAGGTCCTCAAAAGAGTATGACCCTAGGTTGACCTGAGCATAGGACCCAGGCAATTATAGGCTCCTCATCCTCTCACCTGTCCTTGGACTGTGCATCCCACTTACCTCCCTCACACTAGAAACTACCTTAAGGACACAATCTTAAGACAGTAATGTGCTGCTGAGACTATCTCGATGGTATGTGTGACTAAACGCAGTTAAGGCCTCTATATAAGCTCTTAAGATAATGGCAGGCAGGTGCAAAGAGCTAGTCATTTTGTAGCTACGCAAATCTTGTATGTCTGTTCCCTTGCTTATTAAAACTGTCATCTACCAATCTGAAGTGATCTGCTTCTCTCTTCTGTTTCTGCTTGCCCTCTATGTACAAAAGCCAGTTTATGAACCAACACTTATTCTAGAAGTTTTGAGGTCAAAGTGAGCAAAGAAGTAGGGTAAAAAGTGGAAGGTGGTTTTATGTTAGACAATGGTGTTGTTTTGGAAGATTTTAAAATGTGAGATTGTAAGGAAGGACTAACTAAATAACTAAATGCAATTTGATTGGTATAGTTTAAACTGGGCAGACATAATACGTATTCTTTTAAGTTGGACAAAAAGATATAAGAATAAGAATTTGGTTTATTTGATATTCCTTACAAAATTGGCTTCGATCATAAGATGTTAGTATAAAGATACTATTTCCTCCAGTGTTTAATTTGTCCTTTAATTTATAAGAACCTTAAATATTAGAAAAAAATATTTAATTTTATTAGATTCACAATTTTAGGTAAGAGGAAACAAATTGATTTTGATCCCCTCTCATGCTACTTATAAAACATTATACTGTGTGCTACATTTGGTTAAGAGTTCTATCTACCTGAACCTCCAGATTGTGTGCATTCAAAGGTCCTCTTGAAGTAAACTGGATATCAGATGAGTTGGTAGTAAAAAAATGTGTGTGTCATGGCTAGGAGAGACCGATTCAGCCAGATTCTCTCAGATACCCAGTGACTTAAAATTCATTACATTAATGACTTCATACAGAGGATAATTTATATCTTCTCTTTCAGGAAGAAGTCATTCAAAAAACATATTTTAGTCATGATTAAAAGTATATAGCACATATTTTCCAGAGGAGAGGAACTACGGGTCTCAATGTAGAAATTGTAATAGCTATTTGGAAATAGGATCACCTACTTTCAGTTTATCTTCTAGTGAAAGTGGGCTATTAGGGTTTGTTAAAAGATATATATTCCTTTTCACAGGACCAAGAAGGAAAAAAAAAATTCATAGAAAGATTGGTTGGCCGGCCAGTTAAGATTCTCAAGACATGTACTTAGAAATGCATCATTCATAACCAAAATAGTGTTTACTGAAAAATTTTCACCTCTTGCATAAACAGGATCTCCTCTCTGTCATGGAAATGTCTTTCTTTTTTTTCTTTTTAAATATCTCATTTATATGCCATGGGATTTGACGTCCTTAGAACCTGAAAGGATCCTTATGACACAGTCTCGTATCTGCTTGGTTTTCACCCCATAGACAATAGGGTTCATAGTGGGAGGCAAGAGCAGGTAAATATTGGCCACAATGATGTGGCAAGATGGAGGGATTGTGTGGCCCCCAAAGCGGTGGGAAAAGAAGGAGAAGAAGGCTGGACTGTAGGAGAAAACAATGGCACAGATGTGGGCAGTGCAGGTGCTGAAGGCCTTCTGTCGAGCATCTGCTGAAGAGAGGCTGACGACTGCCCGGAGGATCATGGTGTAGGAGATTGTGATGCACAGGATGTCAAAGCCCCCAATCAGGAGGGCAACTGTCAGACCATAGATGGCATTGACCTTGACATTGCCACAGGATAATTTGGCTACAGACATGTGGTCACAGTAAGTGTGGGGTATTATATTCCCTCTGCAGTAGGGCAGGCGCTTGGTGAGGAAAGTGAAGGGAATGATAAGCAATACCCCTCTCAGGAAAGTAGCAAGCCCAACTTTTGCAATGACAGGATTGGTGAGGATAGTAGAGTAGTGCAGTGGGTAGCAGATAGCCACATAGCGGTCCAGGGCCATAAGCATGAGCACCCCAGACTCCATTCCTGTGAAGGTATGGATGAAGAACATCTGGACCAGACATTCATCAAAGCCGATTTCCTTAAGATGAAACCAGAAGATGCAGAGAGCTTTAGGAATTGTACTAGAGCACATGACAATATCAGTTAGGGAAAGCATGGCTAGAAAGTAATACATGGGTCTATGCAATGAATCCTCATAGCGGATGAGGTAGAGCAGCCCACAATTCCCTACCATGGCCACAACATACATGGAGCAGAATGGGAAGGAAATCCACATGTGTATATCTTCCAGTCCTGGGACTCCACTAAGAATGAATGAGGCTGGGGTCCAGTTTGTTTTATTCAGCATTAGCATGATCAATTAGGCCTAAAATTCATGTGTGTTTTCTAGAGTAAGAAAAAGAGAAGAAAAATATACTTTACGGTTACTGTGCCCCTCTCACTCCCATGTCTTAAAATTCCATAGTGCATTTTAATGATCAACCACATTAGTATGTCATACCACATAGTATGTCATGTTTGATGCCATTTATATAAAATAGAAAAATGGATCAAACTAATCTGTACTGTTAGCAACAAGAGAGCGTTCTCCCTAGGTGGGAGAGAGTGGAAACTGGAAGGAAACATATGTAGAGGGGTCTTTTGAAGTGCTGTGAATATTCTGTTTTTATATACAATTGTGAGGTATGTAAGTTTCAGGTTGGGAGAATTCCTCAAGATGCAATTGTGAAAATTGCATATGTCTATTAGAAATTATCAAGAACAAAAGAAAACATATTGCTGAGAAAATGGAGGAGGTAGCATGGTAAAACATACTACGACATTTAAAGTGCTCAATACCTATATTTGTATATTCTTCACAGACTGTCAGCAGTTTGGGCATTTCCCAATTTGGAAATCATGGAAAGAAACTGAATTTAGCACTAAATAAATTCTCTTCTGTGTTCCCTCAAAGGAAATACGAATTCTCCCCTCCATTAAAAAATGACTATTTTAACATCATCATCATCAAACAGGGAAAATAATCACATGGAAATTCTGTGTCACATATGATACGAAGAGAGGACACTCAGGTTTGTCAACAGGGAACTTGATTTGGAATAGCAAGGAAACACAGGTTGAACATGGGAATAAGCATGCCCTTCAAGGACCTCTTCTCAGGTCATTGTAATGGTAGAGTTATACTGGGTGTCATAGAAGCGCCTGTGAATCCAGCCTAGTCTCAGGAGAACCTTCTAAGAGAAAAGACCAAAGGCTCTTAGACCTGAAGCATGAATGGGATTCTGAAGGATCGAAATGGAAGAGACAGTGTTCTCTCCTATTGTCATTGGCTGTTTCCTACTCACATCCCACTGGTATTCTTGCTTTTGGAATACGAGGTCCTCTGTCCTTTTGTTGCTCCCCTCTGAGCCCCACCCCCTCAAATAGAGCTCATTCCTATTCATTCTTCAAGAGAAAGTAATATAGTTAGAAATAGCCGATTTAGAGGTAAGGAATTGTTTTGCTTGAAGAATTATTCTTTCATTTTATCTACCTCATAATACTATAAAAATCAATTTAAACATGGAAATTCTCCATAATTCAATGAAACTATTGATATTAAGGGCATTTTGTATTTAAAGTTATATCCCCAGTGTCAAGCAAACCCTCTGGTACATAAAAGATAATAATGTTTTAAATATATAACAGATGGATACCTGGATGAACAAATGAATAATATTTTATACATGAATAGTAAATTATAATCTAAATATTATTACTTGGAACACATAAAAGAAACTACCATAGGAAAAAAATACAGGACAACTTCTCTAAGACTATTAGGAAAGATAAGTAAAGAATCACCATGATAGAGTAGGAAAGCAAAGAAAATACAATGAAAGTGTAAAGAAAAAATAAGATGACAAAGGTGGAACAAATATATTGGTTTTTCAGTAAATATAAATTATTTAAACTATCCATTAATTTAAACATCATTCAAGTTAATTTTTAAAATTATATATGCAGTACAAAAGAGTATATCAGAATGAAAACTATACACAAATGTTTAAACACTGTCCATACACACACACACACACACGTGCACACACACACACACACATTTTTTTAGGTAAGCAGGATACCAAGGAATTGGAAAGAATATATTAATATCAGAAAAAGAAAATTCAAAGTAAAACACTTAGGTCAAGGTCACTTTGGTAAAATAAAAATCATGATAGTGTGTAATCAAACCTAATTGCATCAAATTGTTTCATTTCCAGGTTTGATAAGCTTTCTTTACACTCCAAACATAAAAACAATTAAATTCACTTTTTCACTTTATTAACACGAAGGGAAAGCTTTAAAGAAGAACCTCTCAAATTCGCACTTAAATCATATGGCAGCTTGTTAAACTGAACTGCAGTTTTCTATTTATTTAGGACAAAGTGTTTACTCATAATTTAAAATTTTAGCTTTGTAATTTCAAGCAGTGCATTAATTTTCATTTGTATGAAAGTATAAAATATGACCCTTGCAACATAAAAATAGGTTTCTTTTTGAAGACCAGAATTGCCAATAAGCTTTTATCTTTAGACTTGCTGAATTCACAATTTATATTTATAGTTAACATATTTTTTGAGTTTTATTACATATGTATCATTAAGAGAAATATAAATTTCAAACAATATATATGCATAAACAATTACAGTTGCAATAAAAATTTGTAAAATCATTTTAATAACATTACAATTTAGCATAAATTAGTCAATAAGGATCACTATTCTTTTCCTTTCTAACTCACCTTCATACATTGAACGGTCTTTGAACTGTGGTGTTCAGTCACTGGTTTATACATTTGTATTGTAAGTAGTAGGTGTACAATACAATATCACAGATTTCGAGTTAGAGTCTCATAATAAAAGTGGACAGTATTGGGCGCCTGGGTGGCTCAGTGGGTTAAAGCCTCTGCCTTCAGCTCAGGTCATGATCTCAGCGTCCTGAAATCGAGGCCTGCATCAAGCTCTCTGCTCAGCGGGGAGCCTGCTTCCTCCTCTGTCTCTTCCTGCCTCTCTGCCTATTTGTGATCTCTCTCTCTCTGTGTCAAATAAATAAATAAATAAATCTTTTTTTAAAAAGTGGACAGTATTAGTTCAGTGTCTTGATTTCTGCACAGAAAGAACTACTTCTTTTGGAGAAAAAGATAGTATATATATTTTTTATCCAAGTATGTTTCCTTAGCTCCATTGCATTTTAACAATATATCCATGTATAAGAAGCAGGAAGAGAAATTAAGAAAAATCTAAGTATCACTAATTAAAAACTGAAAATATTTTTCTGGGATTACAAATGCACTTTTTTGAAGGATGTATCTTTTAAAAAATACTAGATAAATACTCTCTTTATACTCCTCAGTTTCCTTTTTATCTGCATACCTATAGTCACTAAACTGGCTTTATGCTTACATAATAATTTAGGTCTCATCTTCAATGTATTTAAAAAACTCTCCAAGATCTAAGTTAAAGATCCATGTGTTAACTACAAACTTAAACAGTTTTCTTTTTCAAAACAAATTTAAAAGAATTTTGATGCATCAGAATTCAATTTCTTCTTCAAGGAAATTTGATTTATATTATACTAGCATTTAGACAGGGTCACTGGAATAGTAATATTAACACATGACTGGCACCAAGCTTATGAAACACAAGTTTGAGATCACTGCTCTCTATCCTCATTCTTCATTCCAATAGGTAAGAAAACTTGTTTTTTCATTAGACCACCTTCAATTCTTTACACCCATATTTTTCTTTTCATATGAGGATTTTTTGCTCCATGTTGTTTTTGCCACCCAAAGTTAAGGAAACAAAGTCATAGCTCAGTCTCTCTAGAAAATAGTCACGGACAATTACACAGTGATTTGGACGACCAGCAGGGGAGGACAGGAGAGAAGCAAGAGGAATCTGGTCATTGATCTAACGGTGGAGAATGATTTTCTAACTATTCTCTCATTTTTCCTTGTCTCGGGAGTGATTCATTCACATCTAACTTCCACCACTACTGAATAAGGATTCCCAATTGGAGAAATAATACAGATGATCATAATCACAATAATGTAATACTGCATTTTAATGCCATATTTGGAAAAACGCACATTTAAGAAGAACCCCCAATCCCACACAATACTTCTGGCTTCAAATTGTGTGAATGAAATCAAAGCTTTATTTCTGGAAAAATAATAAGCAATTGATATATACCCAAACCTCCTCTCCACTCTATCTTACTGCCTACCAAAAAAGAATGAAAAAGGAAATCCAGTCACTATCTCCTCTTTTTTGTATCTTTAATACCTTAGTTGCTGGGTAGCAAAACAGTAAGCTGAATGCAGCCTAGTCCTGGTATTTAGGGTCTTGTTGTAGGAAAATCACAATCCAAGAATAAATGTGCATGTGCAGAGCCAACCTCCAACTTCCTTAATATCTATGTTACTGAACTGAGCCTTTAAAGGAAAATTTGTGTCATGTGTCCCAAGGGAACATTCTAGAATACTAGAGACACAGGGGTTGGTGAAGGGATCCTGATAAACTCAACTGGGAGGAGGAAAAAGAGCAAGAAATTTCCATTCTCAGGGCCCAAATATGGATACATGAATAAGTGAAAAATCTCATGGTGTGTTTGTGTGTTAACATGTATGTACAGGAGGGTAGAGAATGAAAATGCACACGTGTTATTTTTAATTAAAACTAGGAATTAACATTTATCACAGATTAATATTTTCTTTTTTCCCACTGCCCTGGAGAAAAATAGATCAAAAGCTGTTCAGCAGAGAATTTCCTTGATTCACACACTGATTCATTTTCTAATTTCTTCTTTTATTCATGTATTGTTTCATCTCTTCATTTGATTACTGTTTCTTGAAAACCTTCTGGTCTCTAAGCTATGCTAGAAAATATGTAGGCATGGCCCTTGGTTTAAAAGCTTATGTTTAAGGGAGGAAAATACTGACTATTACGGCAATCTAAAAAAGAAAGTCATCAAAAGTTTAGGCTTATTACACCCACATATTAAATTAGGAAAAATTAGATCAATATATATCTCAACATTTTAGTGATACTGGTGCCCCTCTCACCAGTGTGTTCCTTGGTAAATGTTGTGCCTTCCAGGGTTGCGCATAGAACACATTTCCATGATTTCTTCTGGCTTTACATAACTGATCAACTACAGCATGCCCACCTCCTTTACTTTCTCCTTGTTTTCTCTACCTGCTGCCAGGGCAACACAGGCATTTCCACATTCTCTAGGCTTTGTGTGTGAGGCACTTTGTGTGTGAGTTTGTTTTACATACCAGAATTCTTACCAGGGTCTCAATATAGTGTCTATAGAAAGCTCCCCAAGTGAATGAATTCTTGTTTATCCTCTATGTTCTTCTGTCTTACATTCTGGTCTCCTTGATCAATCACAGGTCCTATTAAATTCCAATGCCCTGGTTCCTGTTAATTCCAATTCTAATGCTCTGGTTCCTGTTAATACACACTATCTTTCTCTTGCAACTCATTCATAATGTAATCACATTGAGATTTAACCTTAGTTACCAGGTTGGCAAGCTGGAGAGGACAATGACCATATTCTTGTATGAGAGAGACCTCTTCATTGATTTCCTGCATTAGGGTAGCATTAACTTTTACAAATAAAGGGGTAGACTACACTCTGAGTGTTCAGAGATATGCAGATCCAAATCCTGGGGGCATCCATCCAGATACCCACAGGCAATGTTTCAGAATCCCATACTTTCTAAATCAGGAACAAGCCCTTAATATAACAGACCTGTCTTGCTAAGTATTAAATGACAAATGCGTTTTGCAACTCAATTTTCAAGGTCAACTTGACTACTCAGCTGTGTTCTTTTTAATTCAGGCTATGCGTCTCTGTAAACTCTTTGGAATCTATCACACTTAAAATTACCACTGGTTAACTGCCTTTGTTTTCTCATTATTGCTTAACATGGTCTCTACACAACATAGTAATAACCAGTAAATTTCACGGTTCTAGCCATTGTTCTCCTCCCCCGACCCCCACCATTTCCTTAAAATACTAGAAAGGGCATGAACCTCCACAGAGACATTTTCCCACTTCACCACTGGTGAACTCCTCAGCAAGTGCACCATCACCTTGTGCTAGGAAATAACTGTACCCCCTTCTCCTCTCAGATGGGGGTTCTTCTTGCCACTGCAAAGTGGGAGATCAATTTCAGAACCATTTCCAACCACGTGTTTTCTTGAAACACTCCATGATTATAGACTTCTAAGAAACAGGCTATAAGATAGGATTAGACATTGAATATATGTATTAGGGAAAACAGCTATGAGGTGTGAAGCTGAAGGAATCAGGAAAAGATGAAGAGAGGCTTTAGCCTTAGATACAGGTCTGACACCTATGGAAAGAGGGCAGTAAGAAAGGATTTCACAAGCCCTTAGTGCAAGCCTGAGAATGCCTCAGCCAGGCTGGTAGAAAATCTTTGAGGAAAGCTGGACCATTAAAAGAGTCCCATTTTTGATCAGGAAGGGCCTCGCTCAAGTTCCTCTCCTGTGTTCAGTGATTATCTGGGAACACCCAAGGGAAGCATGATCTAGGTGTGAGTGTCATGGCACACCCAAAGGCACAGCAAGTGAGGCCATCAATCAGTGGAGCTCTGTGCCAGCTTCTCTGGAAGGACCATGTGAAAGGGATACACCCATGACCACCACACTAAATATAATTAAATATGAGACAATTCCAAATTGAGAGACATTTTGCAAAATATCTGCCTTGTACTATTAAAAAATGTAAAGGTCAAAGAAGTATGAGGAAATGCCCCGTATTAAAATGAACACATGGCAATGAAATGAAATGTCTGATCTTGGACTGGATCCCAAACCTCGAAATAATTGCTACAAAGGACCTTATAAAGACCTTTGACAAAATTTGAATATGGATTGTGGGTGAGATTATCGTAAAATTTCAATGTAACTTCTCTATTTTCTGTTTTATGATTATGTAAATCAATGTTTTTATTTTTTAGAAAATACACTCTAAAATGTTTAGCAGTAAACAGTCAAATTATTTTCAAATTGTTCAGAAAAAAACAGTATGTAAATATGCATACATACAAAAGGAAAGAAAGAGTGAAAAACGGTAAAGTAAATGGGGCAAAATCAAACTATTGGTATGTATGTGTAAAGAGTATATAGAATTTCTTGTTGTAGTTCTTACAACTCTTCTATCAGCTTCAAATTATATCAGAATTAAAGCTTCTTTAAATTTTTAGAGGTATTTGCCAAGAAGTATATTAATTGAAAAGTTATTTTTTTAGAATTAAGTAATACATATGTAATTTGTTAGCATTCAAATTATGTTATTAATTCTTCCTTTATTCCAAGTAAATATTTTGTAGGTAATATTACATTTTAAGTGAACTCCTAAATTCACATGTGCTTCAGGTTCTAGAAAACTTGAATGCACCCCTGACCACATGCACAGAGAAATAGAGAAAACTGACCTACATAAAGAAAAAGTTATGTCAATCCCCTCCATCCCTGTCTCTGTCTGTCTCTCTGTTTTGCTGTCTCTGTCTCTCTCTCTCTCTCTCTCTCTCTCTCACTCACACACACACTCACAGACACACACAGACACACATAGGCGATAAGAGGCTGCATAGCTCAGAGGAACAGGGAATACATAGTTCATTATGGAATTCAAATTTCCAAAACAGGAAGCCCAGTTTCACATTCTCCCTAGCTTTTATAAGCCTCTGTCCTTCTATTAAATCACATACTCTTGATTGATATTGGTTTAAGGGATATTATGCTTCTTAAAGCCATAAGAAACCCTCTTGATTCCCACACTCCAGACTAAATTTGTATAGAATAATTATTCTTATTTTTTAAGATTTATTTATTGCTTTTAGAGAGGTAGAGAGAGAGAGAGAGAGAGAGAGAGAGAGAGAGAGAGAGAGAGAAAGCATGCGTGGGAGGAGCAGAGGGAGAGGGAGAGAAAATCTGAGGCAGTCTCCACATACCTTGGCAACTGATCTTAAGACCCTGAGAATAACCTGAGTTGAATCCAGGAGTCAGACACAACCGACTGGCCCACGTGGGAACCCACAAATAAATACTCTTTAATTTATATCTTTATGCATTCTTCTAATTCTCTTGCTTGGTTTTCTCTATTATATGAAGTCTTTTTTTGGACTACTAGATTGCTACCAGATTACCTCACTTTTCTGAGTTAGAATAATACCATGATCTTGAAAACCATAGCAAGCAGCTAGACAATGCAAGAATACATTAAGTCCTACATATATATTTTATTTTTTAGTGCTCAAATCTCATTCTTTAGGTGTAAAATTAAAATCTATATGTATTGTACATGTATCATACTTGTCTGCTGTATGCTGTTTGAGTTCTGTGCACACTCTTTACTAATAAGTGTAAAATTCAACACCATTTTAATTTTGAGAGAGTTTGATGACACAAATTTTAAAACAAACACACATGTATCAAATCAAGTGAGCTTTTTGTTTTTATTATTTTTTATCATTATTTTTTAATTCAATTAGTTAACATAGTGTATTATTTATTTCAGAGATACAGTTTAGTTATTCATCTGTTCCATATAATACCCAGTGCTCATTACATCACATGTCCCCCTTAATGCCTGTCACCCAGCTACCCCATCCCCCAAACCCCCTCCCCTTTGTTTCCTATGATTAAGAATCTCTTAGGGCTTGCCTCCCTCTCTGATTTAGTCTTGTTTTATTTTTCCCTCCCTTCTCCTATTCTCTTCTGTTTTCTTTCTTAAATTCAACATATGAGTTAAATCATATGATAATTGTCTTTCTCTGATTGACTTATTTCACTCAGGATAATACCCTCAGTTCCATCCATGTTGATGTAAATGACAAGATTTCATCCCTTTTGAAGCCTGAGTAATATTCCATTGTATATATATACTACATCTTCTTTATCCATTCATCTGTCGATGGACATCTGGGCTCTTCCCACAGTTTGGCTATTGTGGACATTGTTGCTATAAACGTTGGGATGCAGGGGTTCCTTCAGATGACTACATTTGTATCTTTGGGGTTAATACCTGGCAGTGCAATTGCTGGGTCATGGGGTGGCTCTATTTTGAACCTTTTGAGGAACCTCCATACAGTTTTCCAGAGTGGCTGATCAGGTTGTGTTCCCACCAGCATGTAAGAAGTTTCCCCTTTCTCCACATCCTTGCCAATATGTGTTGTTTCCTGACTTCTTAATTTTGACCATTTTGACTGGTGTAATGCGGTATCTCATTGTGGCTTCGATTTGTATTTCCCTGATGCCAAGTGATGTTGAGCAATTTCTCATGTGTCTGTTAGCCATTTGTATGTCTTTGGAGAAATATCTGTTCATGTCTTCTGCCCATTTCTTGTTCTTTGGGTGTTGAGTCTGATAAGTTCTTTGTAGATTTTGGATATTAGCCCTTTACCTGATAAGACATTAAACCAAGTATTTTAAGACAAACTGTATTAATTGCTTACATCTTTGGTATGAGAAAGAAGATACAAAGATAAGGTATTTTTTTCCACTCTCCCTGTAATGTATGTTTTTTACTTACTTTTTACATAATTCTTATATGTTTTTACATATTTTTACTCACCACCTTTAAAACGTATCAAAATCTCAGTAGTCTTGTTTAATGTGATCAAAATACTGTTACATGCACAAAAAGGATCGGGTAGAAAGACTAGTGTAAAAATATACTGATTGTAAGAATAAAAGAATATGAAAAGTTTCTATTATATTCCACATAGTGACTTTCACAAATTTTTAGTACTATAAAGATAAGCAAAGGACATTCAGAACCAACTACCCTCTGATTCTCAAAGAAAAACTAGCGCACTGGATGGAAAGCATAGTATTGTCTCATAATATTCATCATCTAACCTTCTAAGCAAGTGCCAGGTGGTGGGCATTATAACATGGAAAAAAGATACATAGAGTGAACATATAGGGAAATGTCAAGGGCAGCAATTCAGGAGCAGAGAGGACAATGGTTAACTTCACTAGACAGCTCTGAAGTCCCACCC